>NJDC01011873.1:50871-74634 GCA_002245475.1 Calephelis virginiensis | reverse complement strand
TAGTACCACAATGTAATAGGGGAGAAACCTATCACTAACAGGGCACATATGCAATCCTAAATAACAATGTTTGTATTTAAAAAAATCTGGTCCTCTTGTAATCAACGCCAACACTAGACCGCAGAAGTGATTATTTTTATCTACATTTTTTTAACGTTAGTGTGCCTACATGTATTAATTGTATGTTATTGCGGGGGTTTTGGCGCCATCGTGAATGAAGATGGTCGTAATTTTTACACAATTATTGAATTTAGTGTAAAATATGAGTAAAACTGGTTAATTTAGGTGGGAATTAGTTTGATTTTGTTCAGTGAAAGTGCACTAATGAAATAATCATGAAGAAATTAGTGTATCGTGAATTTCCTCGCTGCCAAACAAAACCACCGCTTTACTCAAGACCCAGACAAGACTGTGTAAATAGTGACTAATGACTGAAATAAAGAATTAATACGGAAGACTTAAATTGAAAATATATAACAAGAAAAAGATTTATTAATACGAAAGACGTGGCTGTATGGACATAGATCCTTAGCCTTTCCCCGACTGGGATAAAATTAAAAAAAATGTATGTTATTGCGTCATTTTTATATCGTCATCACAGAGACAGTTATGTACCAAATATTGAGGACCGATTTATTACATGGACAATGCTCCGTGATTCACGCCCAGTTATATTCTCTGATTTGTATATTATAATAAGTCGTCTTCATTTTATCAATGTATATAAAAATAAATACACATTTTGCATGCATCACGTCTGAAAGGATGGACCAATTTTGCTTATTCTTTTTTTATTGTGTTGGTTATTATCAGGAAGGATCATATGAAGAAGAAAAACCGGAAAAACTGCTGCGAAAGTGGGAAAAAACCACTCTTCAATTTTTTCCATACAAACTGTTAGTACCTAGTTGTTAATATCTGTTATACGAAGTTCGTCAAGTCCTCTGGTATCTAGATATTAATTGAATACAGCACTCTCTTTATCACTGTCAAACGTTGAACATTAAATATTATGTTTCAATTAACATTTTACTCTAATTTGCTTATAGAGAAAACCAATCAGCAGTTAGTACTGCCACGACCCGCAACAATAGTAAGAAATATTGTTATATTCTTGGCAATGCATACAAAAGAATAAAAAATATTTTAATTGAAGTTTTAAAATATAATGGCCACACTACATATTAGACTGAGGCGTTGATCCAATGTATAAGGGCCTTCTTGACGACATTTTGGTTGAGTAAACAACCCAAAATTGCTTAAATTAACACAGCTTAAGAACTGATTAAAATCGGTCATACAGAAGCCGAGACGTGAACTATACACTAAAAAGCTAATTAGACAGGTATACTTAGTACCTACACAATTTTAATTAGCAAATGATTAAACGTCTGAGAATTTCAATATAATAGCTAAGTAATTAGCTTCGAACGGTTATTATTTTACGTTTACTAAAAAGTAATTAATTAACCCGAAACTGTAAACGTAATATAAGGATTTTTGATAAAAAATATTTTAGAATAGGTAGTTGTAAAGAAAAAAGTTTTCATTTTACTTAACCATTTAAAGGAATAAAAGGTAACAAATGTAATTTGATGTTCACTTGTCAAAGAACTTACACATTTATTTATATCTGTGGTCTACCGGTACTGTATTGGAATTGACTTCATGAGGTCATAGGTTCGATCCCCGGATTGGGCAATAAAAAGAAAATGTGTTTTTTTTTATATTTAGGAAACAAAGAAAAACTTCGCACGTGATTAGATTATGAACCCGGTTAGCGACCGGCTCGGTGCCCTGGTCGTACCTCCTCGTACTTTGATCATATTTATGTAAATATGCTATTAAGGCTAGTACGAAAAATTTACAGATAAATAGAATATTTTCTTTAACTTCCCATTACACTGTAACAGAAATATGCTTTTTCAAATAAAAAAATACGGAGAAATCGATAGAAAGGACTCGAATCTAATAATACTTTCACGTTGCCGTAATCTGTTAAAAATAAATAATCTATATATACATGTGGTGATTGGTATTAATTATTATTCAATAAGAATATTAATATATTATTCAGATAAATATTTAAAATATACACACTACGTACTCCAAGCCATATCTCTTATTTAAAAAAAATATTTTTAAAGTTAGCTCGAAGCTTGCCTATTCCTATTGTACAATATTTATAAAGTAAAATACTCCTGGCTCTACATAGTCACCGCTCTAATTCGAAGCGGAAAAATAAGTTAAGAAATCGGGTTTACGTAAGTGATTACGCAAGAGTCTTTCAGCCTCAAGTTAGCAACTTAATACAATCCTTTTTTTAATCCTCTGTACCTCTGTGGTCTAGCGGTCCAGGTGTTGGACTTGACTGCATGAGGTCCCGGGTTCGAATCCCGGGTCGGCCAACACAAAAAAAATTGGATTTTTCCAATTTTCTAATAAAAAAATGTTGGTCGGGATTGGAAATGTGCCTGGTTGGCGATAGGCTTGCCACCTATCACGTTGTGGGACTTAGTGTCTTTGGCTAGTCGTGGGTGCCTTGCTTGTACCTCTGCCTACCTCTTCGGGGATATGGGCGTGAAGATACTTTGAAGATACTTTTTTTAACCCCGGCTCATTTGCAGAATAGACACCTGCATTCCTGTCAGGCAGCTCGTAAAAGGCGTGCATAGGCTTGCCGTCACTAGCACCGTGACATCTGACAAGGTAGTAGAGTTTTACAGTGACTTGCTCGGATTGGTACCACCGCCTTATCTATTCCTGTCGCCATTACTTCAGCATTTGCTCTGTGTTCCGGTTCGGAGGTAAGGTAGTCGGTACATTCACTTTTGCTCGAGTCCTAACATCCCGGCCTCAGTTTGGCAACGCACCATTACCACCTTCGGTGTCTCTAGGTGTCACGATTTTTTTACTAACAGGAAATCTGCTTGTTTGCCTTACAATATGATAAAAAAACATGGGTCTTTACAAGATAACTGCTGGAAGAGTGCTATACAGTAATTTACACGGGAAAGGATACACCGCCGTACCTATTGCTGCCGCCATAATGACGATGGCTATGGTTCGGAGGCTAGGGCAACCGGTACACGTGTCAGTACAATTATCATACTAGTCACAGGATAGCGACACACCTATAACATCAATGGTATCTATAGGCCACGGTTGTATCTACAATAAGAGCTTTGTACTTGTTCTTTCTCTTATACCATAAAACAAAAATCAGGAAATCTACCCGATTGTTTTTATAATAGTTTGAAAAACTTTAGTAATATTTTCTTATTAGGTACTTATCATTTAACAATTTGTATTTTTTTCTGGTGCTGTATTAATACGAAAGGAATTTCTATTATTCGCAGTTACCACGTCCAACTTAGTTTTCAGGCTGTCCACTTTTAATTCAGAGGTTACGTCTGACGTCCGCGGAGGACGTGACAGAGGTCGTCGGGGGCGCATCGCAGCGGACGGACAAGGGCGCTGCATTCGCCCCTGCGTCCTTGCCGCCCAGACGGTGCGTGCACCCTGCACCGAGACACGTCCCGTCTCCCACCGCCCCGCCGTGTGCATGCATTTTAAACAACTTATGTAATGCGCTTGGTAACTTTATACCTACTAATACTAAGTCGAAGTTTTTTTTTGTTTGAACGTATTTAAAGACTATGGATACATTATCTCAATGCCACTGCCAGACATAATAAACATACCTTACCTTACTTTCTTATAATTTATATTATTTTAGCCATCAGGTTTCGCTAATTAAGCATCATCGAGGCTAAAACAACCTATAATGTTGTTATAGCCCTGATGATGCGTTAATTGCTATTTAAGCATCATCAGGTATGTTAATTAATAGAAGAAGGCGTTACTTTGCGGAAATCCATACTTAAATCTAAAAAAAAATATTTTGTCTGTTTTGTTACGCAATAATACGTATAAGTACATTTTTTGGCGGAAAATTGCAAATAAAATATTTTTTTTTAGATTTACTCGTATGTTATGTTATGGAACGTACAAGTATAAATAATAAATTGTGTCTAGAATGGAATTTCACCAAGTCCCGACTAACTACGAGTATATGTGTATAAATTAACAAAATCGTGTATAATATCTATCTAATTTGTGCTAAATACAAAAGAAGATAAAATCGCAAATGAAATACCAATATTCATTGAAATTCACCTCTGTATTCTAGTGGTTCGATGTTAGCGATGACTTCATGGGATCTCGGTTTAGATTTCTGGAAACAACTTAAAATGTATTTTTTCAATTTTCTATTAAAGACAAAGTACTCCGGGATTAGATAGGACTGTCTAGTTGGCGATAGGTTTGCTTCCTTTCACATTGTGGAACTAATGTATCTTCGGCCAATCGTACATGGTGGTATCTCTGCCAAGGTAGGCAGAGGTGACGAGGTTCAGCTATACGGGTTAAAAAACACTTTGAACGTAAAACTACGAAATTATTTTGATCGAGGTATATCGTATAGTAAAGTTACCTTTGTTGTTTTGTACATTTAATTATTTTCATGGTTGTGAAATACTTAATTGGTCGGTGGGGTTTGAAATTCTTATGTAATAAGAGAGAAGATGATTTTAGACATGACAGAGTTTGACAGCAGCGGTCATTGAAGGGCGCTGCATACATCTCTTCGTTTCTGCTGTCCAGAAGGTCTGCATCGAATCTATCTCATGCGATCAATAAATTTAAGTTGTCAATAAGTAAAACATAATTATACTCATTATGTCGACCATTTTGTAACACCTTACCTAGATCCTTAAGCCAAATAACAAAGTTTGCCCAAATATATAGGAAAATGTTATCAACCATAGCAACACCTATCAGGTGTTAAAAATTGGTCAAAATCCTTTTGAAAATATTGCTTGTGTTGTAGCACTAAATTTTTAAAGAGCACTGAAAAATAGAGAAAAAAATCACAAAAATAAGTCTACTTCTTTACGCCATTACGACTCGATTATAATCTTACCGTGTTTTTTCCCGTCTGACCTTCTACCTTCCTGTCTAGCAGATTGAAAGAGACAAGGACAGCTAAACGGGCAATTACCAATGATACCGCTAGTAGTAGATAGCTATGTAACAACTAATCCGGGTATAGGTCTGCCGCTTTTCTTATTCCTGTGACTGTGACGTGTGACAACTTTTTTTTTTAATGACGGGCTTAGGTTCCAAGCACGTTCGTCCCAACACACCAGCCATGACATTGGCTAAATAAGTCGAGAAAAACGATTGAAAGCCATATTTATAAAAGAAGAAGAAGAACACACTAGCCACAGTAAAATTACGCACTTTACTTAATATTTAGTAAAAATATTAAAATTGTGAGTATTCAGTGTTAATGCCTTTTTTGGCTGATATGTTGCTAACCTCTTGCTTCTTACAACTTCGCCAGACTTTGAATACATGTCTTAATCGAGGAGAGATATGACTTCCTAATAGGGGTTTTGGCCAGTTGGTTTCTTCCGACTTGACCGCAGATTTAATCCAAACTTAATAACAATCGAAAGATGAAAACTAAGTTTCCTCCATTGTAACTTTTGTTGGAAGGTGTGCTTACAAACGTCTAGAATGTTCAGACTGACTCCATTTTGATTTATTTTTTCCAAGATCAGACCAATAAATTTACTGGTCTGAGATTCCAAGTCTGAAATCTGATTTAAGTATCGTTAATTATTATTACTAAAAATTGTAAATATCGCCCATAGTTTACTTAAACACATAAACAAGATTCTTTAGAACTATCGTAACTTTACTTCACTAAAATCGATGTCGATACAAATTATTTTGCACCGACATCCCTACTTAATTTCATATTCATGTCTGGCATACCGGATAAATTTATCGTTTGTGCATTTTCGGCTACATCTGATTCGTCATGGTTATTCAAAGGGACCAAATTGCAATATAAAATAATTTTATAACATAATGCCTCTCAGAATTCTTGGTAATAACATGTTCAGTTTTGCTCAGTCATCTTAAAATACCGGTACCGGTATAAGCCTTTACAATATCGACGTTAAGGTGTTGTAAATAATTTAAAGGCTGAAAAACTACAAAGAACCAACACCAATTCCATTATTGTGTCACCTAAGTACATAATTAAGAGCAGTTACACTCTAAAAACCAACTCCAACTATTGAATTGGTTACCACGTTGCGATATGACAATTATTTTATCGAAAGATAGCAAATTAGTTAGAAATATGTCCCACATCAATTTTATCAACCTCCTACTACTGGTTTTTAAAATTAGAATTGAATAATAAATATTAAAAAAACAAAATAATAACCACAACTAGATAACTTCCTCCTTTTTGAAATTGTATAAATAAAGATAAGAGCAAATATTGCAACCTAAATAAATAAGCAACCTTAATGGCCTGCAGCTTTTTCGTAGAATTAAAAAGCAAATAATAAGTAACAAATAACTTCACATAACCTTTAAACCTAAGATAGTAGTGGTGCGTTACTACCCTAGACCGTTAGTTACTTTATACTACTTACTTTAGCAAATCTTAGTTACTCTATTTATTGGGACACAACAGTGGAAGGAATGTTGTTATAGCAGGTTGTGTAATCTACCAATTCAGGAACGGCTTCGAAAAGTTCTACCATAGAATGAATGAATGATATACCATACGATTATAGTTTGTGATACACAAAGGCGGTCTTATCGCCAAATAAAGCGATCTCTATATGACAACGTTTTTGTCTAAGGAAACTGTATAATAATCGGTTCTGGAAATTTAAGCCAAAATTTCCAGAACCGACATTGTAATTCAGTGAATAAAACTATTTCAGGCTTAAAAAAAATCGCAGTGAAATCGAAGTCGATGCCTTGCAATTAATTGATTTCGATTCCATTATTGTGGCATCTAAGCGCACAAAAAATCCAGAAAGATTTTCTGGGATTCCATTATCCGCTCCAGACTCCGTGACAAAGGGAGGCAAGTACGCTTTTTCGAATTCTTGGTTTTTTTTTTAATTGGTACATAAGTGACGAAGAAATCGATTAACATACACAAAAAATATAAAAGTCAGACATATGACCTCGACCTTTTTTCAAAGTCGAATACGATTAGAGAAGTTTATTCTTATTGTGGGATGCAACTTATTGAGTTTGAAACACAGGCAAAGCGTATTATAAAAGGAAAAGAGTAACAGAAAAGTAAGGAATTTTTTAGACAAAGAATCTATATATTCTATTTAATAATAAGTCTTTGGAAGGGTAAATTCTGTACATTGAATATATTTAAAAAATAGGCACAGACGACTAAAAATGGGCAGCAGAACACATTTCTAGTATTTTCAGAATTTTTATTGGTCCGTCTGTAGGTAGGTAAGTGTAATTATGCTCTGAAAAAGGTAATATAAAAAAAACTTGTAGGGTACTTTTTACCCCGATTGTAAAAGAGATTCCCGTGGGAGAAAAGTGAAAATCATATAATAAATTGGGCGTTAATTCAATAACGCGTATTCAGAAATGTTTCAAAAAATAATTACATGTATTTTTAAGCACCTAAGCAGTCTCGGACTGAGAGAAAAGTGAAAATCATATAATAAATTGGGCGTTAATTCAATAACGCGTATTCAGAAATGTTTCACAAAATAATTACATGTATTTTTAAGCACCTAAGCAGTCTCGGACTGAGAGAAAAGTGAAAATCATATAATAAATTGGGCGTTAATTCAATAACGCGTATTCAGAAATGTTTCAAAAAATAATTACATGTATTTTTAAGCACCTAAGCAGTCTCGGACTGAGCACTCTGCTCGTCCCAAAAAAGCCCGGTGAAGTTGTAAAAACCTCACGGCTAGCAACAAATTAGCCAGTTTTGCAGCGACGCGGCCGGATTCGTACCACCGCCTTACCTATTCCTGCCGCCATAACAGTGCTTGCCGTTGACCTATTCCGGTTCGGAGGATAAGGTAGCCGGTAAAGTTGCTTTTGCTCGATGCCTAACATCCCGGCTTCAGTTTGGCAACGCACCGTTACCACCTTTGGTGTCTCTAGGCGGCGTTAATTTCTTACCATCAAGAAATTCATTGTTTATTAGTAACTAAATGTCAATTTTTCCCTAGCATTGTGTTTAAAAGAACCTAAACGGACATAACCGATTCTAATTTCCAATATTGCACGAATCGAGATTCAAGAGTAACCCTAATGTACTAACTTCGAAGAGTACCCTAACTCATAAAAACTCATTATCAAAATCGGACTACTCTTTAGAAAGTTATGCATGGTTAAATTAATTAAAATTAAGTAATTCAAAAGTTATAACAAAAAAAATATACCGACTTGCGAGCCTCCTACGTTTTTTCTCCGGTTGAAATATTGAGCAAGCAGGTTTATTCCTAAGTCCATTATATGATTTGATTTATATGGATGTGGCAATAAATAAAATTCGGAATTAGCCTGTCCCCTAATATGGATATCCTTACGATGCATTTGTAATTGAGGGTGAGCGACCGGGCGGTAGCCGATTACGGATTCAGTGCTCCTCAATAAATCTGAATAGGTATTGTGCGCGGGCGCATACAAAAGTATTGTTGCTTATTGTGAATTAAATTTGAAAAGAGAAGGTACAAAAAGGCGTTGACATCGTTTTTGAGGACGTGTTATGTTTGATAAGTTCGAAAGAGTATTTTGGTAAAGAAGTTTTAATGGACAATTGGTTTCTCTGATTGGTTAAAATAAGGGATACTGAAATAATTTTAAATAAATTGAAACCTTTACACAAATTTTAGTTAAATATTTAATTTTAAAATAATTTACGTCTGTGCTGTCGTTTACGAATAAGGATTGGTAAAGCTCTGCTGATTATTTTTCTTCAAAAAATTGTGGAAATTGATCCCAAGCATAAATGAGGATAAATTTCTACAAATTTCTAAATATCACCTAAAACATCTTTAGTCTCAAGCCTACGAATGTTCTAACCATTCAAGTGTTAAAATTAAAATATATTATAAGAAACAAATGTCAAAATACGATTTTCATCTGTAATGATAAGCTCATTTAATAGTTTACACAAAACTGTGCATCTATGGAATATAGGTACCTAACTACCCGCGTACACGGTAAGAAAGGAAATAAAAATTCACCGCAGGTGTTGAATCCTCAGTAGTAAGCTAAAAATATAATGTAATATAATGTAGGTTCGAATTATGTTACCCATAGAACGCAATTCTGTTGCTAATAGACATTTTAAGTACACAGAAAAAATCTTACCAATTTTATTTCTTTTATTTATTTAATATAAATAAAAAATAAAATCAATTCTAATTAATTTCCAAGTAATAGTTTATGCCATTATTAATACAAGCACGCACGCACGAACGCACACACACACACACACACACACACACACATGGTATGACATACAATAAAGTACACAGTACATACTTGCGAGAATTGAGATGTTTATTGTGGATTGCATATGGAAAAGTACTGACTCTTACAGCACAGTTTACTCTTTAATAAGTCAGTGTGTAGTTTTGTATAAATACATATATTTTGTTACAAAAGTAAATCTTTAAAAATATTTAAAAAAAACCTTTCCTTAACATTGTTTGCCCATGGCCCGGTAATTTTAATAACGACCCTTCGTGGTCCATTATTTTTAAACCTAAATAAATAATGTTTAATTCATGTTTAAGGTCAGCGAACATGCACACGGCCCTCTTGATGATAAGAGACAACCATGGCCTATAGACACCATAGATATTATAGGTTGCTATTCTGAGACCAGAATGGTAGGCCCATAGTGTAAAATAATACACATTTATTGTTAGTAAAAATGTTTAAAGAATATTGGCTTATGTACTGCGAATTATGGAGCTGGTGTTAGCTTTTACTAAATAATCCTGTGTGGCGTAAGTTTTATCTTGAAGTCTGGTTCCATTCTATGCTTACTTTAAAAACAATTCAAGAATATTAAGAGCTGGTATTTCACATTGCTTGGTACCGAATCGCGACCCACCAATATGGGAAACGCAGGGTTAAAATTTGCTAAATCTTGAATCTAAATCCCGTTGGATATCTTTCAATACGGCATCTTTCTTTAATTTAATTAGTGCATCAACAATATTTGTTTTTTCCTCAGCTTCAGTGGCAGCAAGAAAAAGTGGTTTAAAAAGAACCGACGGTGTCGCTGGTTGTACTGAAAGTAATAGAAATATTGCGTAGTTTATAATTTAGACTTGTACACTGTCACTGATACTGACTATGGTAAGTGAAAAAGTTTAAAATGATAATAACCACTAAGATATACTCAAAGGTTGTTATATAAATCCTACAAAAGGTGCACGCGTCATAGTGTGTCTATACCGGCTGTATTTCACATTGCTTGGTACCGAATCGCGACCCACCAATATGGGAAACGCAGGGTTAGAATATTCGTCGGCTCGAGGCAAAAGGGTGCTGGTTCAAATTCTGACTGAGGTGAAGTTTTTTTTATTTCTTAAAAAAAATACTCTAAGCACAAGGCACCTCGACAACTTTTCCTGCTTCTGGTAGCAGGCAGTCGTCATATACTAAGTCCCAATCCCGGTGTTAGTGATAATAAACATTTGGCAGGCCCGGTTTGGTCCGGACCTGTTAAGTAATACACTTACTTTGGATAAGTTCAAACTTAGTTTAATAATATGTGAGTCCTGGTTGCAGCTCTGCTAGCCTCTTTGATAATACGGACGTGAAAATACTTACTTTTATTTAAGGACCTGCCTACAATATGTTTTTATTAAGGGATACAACAAGAAAAAAGCAAAGTTCCAAGTAAGAGACAACAGTTGTTTGACACAATAGATGTTATAGGGTCTATCCTGTGGCTGGGGTGTTAGGACTGAGGTGCAAGTCCACTGGCTACCTTACCCGCCATGCCGGAACACTACAGTACCAAATACTGTCATTATAGCGGCAGAAATTAATGACGGTGTATGCGTATCCGAGTCAGCTTTGCAGATCGCTGTATAACAAGCAGCCTTGTTAAAAACCTCCACTCGCCTCTAACGAACTGCCAGACTAAAAGACGGGTAGTCTATTCTACACAGCTGGGCATGAATGACCGACAAGGCCAAAGTTAGAAATTGACAAAAGTCTAGGTTCCGAAACGCGTAGTTATTTTAATAAGATACACGATCAGGATACAATTTAACTAAATACGAATAATTCAGCAGCAGGGAGCATTTGGCGTGAAGATATGTATGTTTATGTAAGATGACCTGTTCCTTCTAATGTTACTACTCCTCACTTCGAATTTTATGTTATTTGGTCACTACTGAGTGTTGTTATATCTTTAGTTTCTAAACTCCGAAACTTATGGCTTGAAAAAAAAATTTGGGACAATCTGCACAAACTAAAAAAAAAGAATGAATAAAATTGGACTACGCGTTTATGGATTACAGCACAATTTTTGACTGTACTTTTACCCATCTCCTACGGGTACAGCTGTTTTGAGCGGGATAAAATGTAGCCTACAACATGAAGTAAATACCAGCTAAATTTCGTTACGACCGATTTAGTGGCTTCGGCGCGAATCACAGACAAAATGGACGGGCAGACAAAAATTGTAAAAAATACTAAAAATGTCCCCTTTTTGTGTCACCTGCACCTGATTTTGCAATATCTTCAATGTACAAAGTTCACTCTTCTACAGTTGTATTATTTATAAGTATTTAGATTAAACTGAATTTGACGGCCTCGTTGGTCGAGTGGCTAGCGTACACGCCTAACTACATCGATCAACCGCGAGGCTCGGCTTCGATTCCCGACGGTGGCAGGCATTTGTGTGATGAAAATTTAGATGTCTGCATTTCCGGGTGCTTATTCAATTTATTCTGGTATCTATTTATGTATTTCTATGTATTAGAATCGTTGGCTAACACCCAACCCACAAGCATATAATTTGCTTACTTTGAGGTTAGATTCAATTTGTGTAACTTGTCCAAGGATATTTATTTATTTATTGAAACTACCTTTGCTCGCCTCTTACAAGCTGCCATGTACATAGTCAGATATATTGTACACAGAAATTCCAAAATAACACAGGGAAAGTTTTTTTTTTTTTGTAAGTAGGTGGCAGTGGTGATGGCTAAGAAATATTCAAATCTGACCGATTTGAATATTTCTGATCTATCGTTGAGCAAGAACATTTGATTAATTAAATTGCAATTGATCGAGACAATTAGTCAATGCGAATGAATTTTAAATAAAACAATCAAACATTTTATTACATTAATTATATCATGATAGATATCGATAATAATACAATACAATATAAATATTCTTTATGATTTTAATTTTAAATTGTCGCGTATTATTAACGGACCAAGACGGCACCACAGTTACTACGAAAACTAGACCGAAACATCCACAAATAAAAATATTTCGTGATTTTATCCTGTATAAATAATTAAAAATATTAACAAATTTTATTATTGTACTCCATCAAAAAACAAATACACATAAATTTAATATATTAATTTCCTAATTATTAAGTGAATACTGACTCCTGTGTAAACCATCTTCAATTTCTCGCAATAGGTTTTGTGAGTGATGAACTAACGCAAAAAGATTCGTAATTGAGGATTTGGGTAGGCGAAGTCTCAAATTTTCCAGCGCTTGTTTTTCGTCATTAGTAAGATTAGCGATTTCGTCTTTAATTTGTTTTAATTGTGATAAGAAGTTGTTAACATTTTCTGTGTCTCTCACTACAGCTTCTAATTTGCTAAATCTTGAATCTAAATCCCGTTGGATATCTTTCAATACGGCATCTTTCTTTAATTTAATTAGTGCATCAACAATATTTGGTTTTTCCTCAGCTTCAGTGGCAGCAAGAAGAAGTGGTTTAAAAAGAACCGACGGTGTCGCTGGTTGTACTGAAAGTAATAGAAATATTGCGTAGTTTATAATTCAGACTTGTACACTGTCACTGATACTGACTATGGTAATTAAAAAAGTTTAAAATGATAATGACCACTAAGATATACTCAAAGGCTGTTATATAAATCCTACTAAAGGTGCACGCGTCATAATGTGTCTGCCATTGTCTATTTTCTTGATAAGTAAAAAGGAGAAAAGAAAAATTGAATATAGCTTTAAAATTCGAAACAGACAGTTGAAATTTAATATCATTTTACGTGTGAGACAAAAGACTACAGTACTCTCAAACCATAGGGGTGTAATCTATGCCAGTGTTATTAAAATCGATAGGCTATTGGCCGGATATCGCTCATAGAAAAAAAATATGTCATCAGCCAGTCGGTTGTTGTAAGCGTATTAGAAGTAAATAATTCTATATATAAGAAAATTATAATTTCAATAAAAAACAATTACTAGTCAAAGTAGTCAAAAACTAAAAAAATCTATGTAATTAGTGAGACTCCGGCAAATCACCTATAGCCAAAAACTGAAAACTTATTAATGAATGTAACTTGCTCACTTTTTTTGCACGAGTCACAATATTGTGCAAAACTTTTAACAGATTGCTGCAACTCTAATAATTTCCTATCAATTTGTGTTCCCAGATCCTTAATTGAGAAAGTGTTCATATTAACGTTTATTGTCAGAATCTCTTTTCTGAAATGATGATATTCATCCTGCAAATTCAAAATATCGTACATGGTCTTTCCAAATTTGCCAAGAGCAGCTTCTTTGACCATTGCAATAATATCTTGAATTTTTCCTTTATATTCTTTGTCGAGTATGTCAACCCTTTGTGGAGCTGAGTTTTGAATTTGTTTAGCAGCATTTGATAACTTTGTTTCAATTTCATCATGCAAATCTTCGATTGAGCTGCAATAAAACTCCTCTGTGATACTTCGTTTTCCTCTACTATTTATTTCTACCTTTTTAGTGTTATCTGAAAAATTGACTAAAGTATTATTTTTTTGTTAACAGCTGTTACAGAAAAAGAGGGATGTTACAATTTAAACATATCATATACACATGTACATTTATGAGTGAGAGTGAGTGTGTTTTTGTAGTGTGTATGTCGGTGGCATCATAGCTCCTACAAGAACAAACTGATTTGGATGTGGATTGTTTGAAGGTGTGAGTTATACTTGATAGTGCATAATCATTTCACGTATCTTGATGACCTTATCATTAAACTAATATAGGACCTGCTCGAAATCATGACCTATCATTTTAAAAAAGGACCATCAAAATCGGTTGGCTATCGGCCGAGTAATCGCGTAATAAACGTGAAAAATAGTAAAAAATATGCAGTCAATTGCGAACCTCCTCCTTTTTGGTGTCGGTTAAAATGTAATATTTGCCGTTACTTACCAGAGCACAATACAAATATGAAACAGGAAACTACCTACAAACGTTAGATATGGCACACTCACACAGGCACCGATCGACTAGGCCTGTAAGCAGCTTTAGCGGTGCTGCCATAGCGAGTGCCACGTTAAGACGAGTAGAAACATTGCTTCAGCGACCTTTTTAAAACACCACGACCGTATTCGTATTTAGCTAGTATTAAACGACACCATGAGATAAATTACTTTTATTATTTGTGGACTACGTCGGTAACTACATAACAGCAAATGCTGAAGGAAAGCATAACTTGACAACCCCATTGCTAAGCTTTCCATACTGTTTGATATTTGTTTATTAAGCTTGCAGTATATGTTCGTCCGGGAGAATCTTGCAAGTGAAATTTGATTCAATTCTAGATTACTAATAGAGCTGAAATTTGCATGTGTGTGTAAATTGGGTTAGTCCGGGCTCCTTCGCAGAATAGACTATCTGCTTCCCTGCCAGGCAGCTCGTAAAAGGCGACCATAGGCTTACCATCACGAATACCGTGACATCCTACTAGGTGATAGAGTTTCGAAGCGACTCTCCCGGATTGGTACCACCGCCTTACCTATTCCCTCCGCCATAACTTCCTATGCTTGCCGTTGACGTGTTCCGGTTCGGAGCGTAAGGTAGCCGGTCAACTTACTTTTGCTCGAGGCCTAACATCCCCGCCTCAGGTTGGCAACGCACCATTACCACCTTTGGTGTCTCTCTCTAGGCGGCGTGAATTTCTTACTGTTAGGAAATCCGTCTGCTTGTTTGCCTTCCATTATCATAAAAAAATTTGATGATTATGCAACTTATGCTATAAAGCTTATTTGAAGATGGAACTAAAAAATAATAATAGAAACTCTTAAATATCCCAAAATTATCGTATTTATCCTATCATAGTTGCGCTTATTGGATACGTCTTGAATTTTTTTTCAACAACATGTTGAAAAAGAGCCTTATAAAAAATAAATCCAAAAATTTCTAAAATATTATATTTTATGTTAGAAGCTTATCTTAGATGTGTTACTTAAACTGGGCGTTAGTTCTCTGAGTATGGATGAAAATTTAACGAAAAATGCTTTCGATCCTTGTGTATTTAACTAATTACTATTCGTCAGGACTTTCTTATGAAACTTCATACTTAAATTCGTTAAAATAAATAAATGAACGTTACCATATTCACGAAGTGGACATTTTCTTATCTTACAAATCTGTTCAGCCTCTTCTAATTCATCGAAGAGTGACTTCGCCTGATGTAATCTTTCTTCAAATTGTTTTTCTAGCCTCGGGTTTTCTTTTAACTCATTAACAACTTTTTCTGTTGTCGGCTCTACGTAATTTGTACGAATATCGACCAATTCTTCTAACACGTGTTTTAAATGATTTGGACGTTCTATTAACCATTCACGAAAGTTATTTATAGTTTTCAGATGAGAATCCGCCACAATACATGCCTTCCAAGTATAACTATCTTTAATAGGTAAGTCATAACTATCTCTGTCAAATACATACTCAATTATTGTACTAATATCTTCAGAGGCGTGCCGACTATTTTCTGGAGGACAATAGTGATCGTCTTTATCTGTAAAAGTTTTTATTAAACTTATTTGAAAATTAATAGTTGAGTATACGCCACTAGGTCAGGAGCAGTCGTTCTTTAGTAATGTAATGTAAAATGTAAAGACCTATGACTGTACTTAATTCCGCAAATAAATAAATTGAAGTGAACTAATTGAGCACAAGATAGCAATGGCAACGAAACAATGGTGATTATAGTACAGGAAGAATTAAGTATTTTTTTACATTTATTATTATATGATATTTACATTGTAGTATATCAAATTAAACTTAAGTTAACTTTTTTGAGCTGATTTCCTTACTCATATCACTTAGTAGAATAGATTAACTTATTTCATTCTAAATTTTGCAATGAACCAGTGCCATAGAAACAATAATAATTCTAGTTATGAGATGATTTTAGAACCCTGTTTATATAAATTTTAAAGAAAGAAAAAATTTCGCCCCAGACAGGATTTGAACCTGTAGCCTTTCGTCTCAAGCCGACGAATGCTCTAACCAATTGAGCTACTGAGGATTCAAGTCCCGTGGCGAAATTTTTAATTCCTTTCTAACCCGTTAAAATTTATCCCAAGCACAGGGCAAGTGCTAAAATAAAAATAACCCTGTTTATGTTAAAGTGGATTCCACTTATAAAACTGATGTTGGCTCGAAATTAGAATTCCTATTATCTACCTGCGTCTGTAGTAGATGGAGGTGTGTAGATTTCTCCAGTATAATGAGAATCACTTGTAGTTTCTTCAGTAGTGTGTGTTTCAAGATTATTTGGATTGGCTTCCGTTCTATCAGTTTCATTTACCTCTTCACTCCAGGTGAAAACAAAATGTTTATGATTACTTTCATCATTCCAATTATAAGACTCTTCAAATCCGAAACAAAAACTTTGCAAAAACAAAACGCTGGATAGTACTACTGCTATCGATGTCATTTTTAATTTTAGTGACTGATTTGTAATTATACTAAACCTCTTTTTATACTCCTTATTGGTATTTGTATGAGGTACTGTTACAAGTACTACTATCTAAATATTTTAAGTATTTTTATGAAAACAAATTAATTGCAGAATGCCAATTTTTATTTTGCTAGTCTTGGTATTTACTTGGAATTTATATCAATAAAATGTACGATTGGAAGTGCTAGCGCGTGGTGGTGTTAAACTAATAATAACTTAAATGAAGATAATAATATTTACTGTTACAAATATTTTTTTTAAATGTCCTATATCAAAAAGTTTCAAATCTTGACTAGAAGTACAAATAGAAAATCTTATAATTCACATACTTAGACCTTACATGAGGCACATGTGACGAGTCTATACAGTTTGTATTTGACACCGTAACGAAAACTTCTGTGGTAGTTTAGATACATATCAGACTTCAAAATTCCTTTTACAGTTTTTGTCGGAAACAAGTGGCTAAGTATTTAGCAGTTTTTCAGCGCGATATGTATAGCGAACAAAGTATATGCAATGAGTCGTTGCGAGCTGTAAGAGCCGATCTAATACCCTGTTAAATAAAAATCGAGTTGCGTTAAAGAGTATTACTGAAATACTATGTAGTGTAATCTATAAAAAAATACAAAAGTTTTTGAAAAATTCATGAAATTAAAATTCCAACTACATATGCATGTCTATCATGTACAGAATCTATGGTTGCATTTTTCGTTACGCTGTCATTAACACTGTGTATAATACTAAAAACTCCGGATCCGATCGGATCGGAACGCGACTGCACGCTCAGAAGCTCCGGCAAGAAACTTAGCGGGCTTCTCTTTTTCCGTATTCTATACAAATTAAGTAGTAGCACATCATATATTATACATTATTATTTATAAGAAATTGGTATGAGGAGCAATTAGTCCCAAGCATCTTATCCGATAAATATTCAGCAATGTTATAGTAACTTTTTTATACAATTTAACTTTGATACATTTTTTAAATTTGTTTAATTGAAGGACTTCTATATAATTGAGAAGTTTATTATTAAAACGTATACATTTGCCTATGAAAGAATGGCTTACCCTGTCGAGACGAGACATATGCACAGAGAGATTGTTTATATTCCTTGCATTTATACTATGTATATCACTTTTTTAATGAACTTAAAATCCTTTGAACACATATTGATAAGAATATGAATTTATTTTTTTTTTCTTTCAAGGAAATTCTTGGGCCTAAGTTATAAATTGGTCGTATGGCCCTCATTTGTAAAATAAATATATAGTATTTACTTTGCAGGAACTCCATCAGAGAAGAATTATTCCTTATGACATAATGCTGTGAAAATATCTAAAATAAATAATCCTAGCGGTGTCAACCTTTGGTAACTATTTCATCTTAACGGCATATGCTGCTAAGCGTAGACTTACTGCCTGTTTATTATTTATTTACTGACTATATGACAACGTTGCATTTGTGACAACAATTAAAAATCTAGAACTGCTGGACCGGTTTCAAATATATTTTGTTTTTTAGATTCGTCTCAGCTCTAAATAGCAGATAAATTTTTAAAGTTTGTTTGTATAACAGATTTTGAAAAGGGAATGGCTGTTTTAATTTTTAAGCCACCTGGTACAACTGGGGCACCATATTGCCCCTCTAAGACGAACATTATTATATTTCAGACTAAGATTGACACACTTCAACATCTACTAATTTTTTAACGTTTTGTAAAGTAGAAATAAATAAAGTGATCAAGTGCGATGCGGACTTGCTATAAAATGGTTCCGCAGTAGGATACGTAAGTTTAATATCCTATTATTAATATTATAAATGCGAAAGTTTGTAAGTATGGATGTATGGATGTTTGTTACTCTTTCACGCTCGAATGGCTGAACGGATTTGTCTGAAATTTGGAAGACAGATAGATTGTGACCTGGATTAACATATAGGCTATTTTTAATCCCGATCGCACACCGGGTTTCTGTGAAAATGCGGGCGAAGCCGCAGGTAGCAACTAGTAAGGCTATATGTATTGAGAGTAGAGTTAGCTACTATAAATGTCGCAAAAAACATTTTTCAAATCTTTCACGTGCAGAGGATAGGTTTTGAGAAAAACGTAATATCAATGTATATTTGAAGACCTGTGTAGAAATCTAAGTAATCGAGGTGTTAAGCCTACGATGTCAAGCACTGTCATGATGGCAAAAGGAGTAGTCGATTCCTACAAAAGCATTTATAGCAAGAGACAATTAACAAACACGCGGCTGCCCTGACACCATACTGATCATTATCACCTGAGCTGTCCTGTTGTTGGGGTGTTCGGCTTATTGTGCAGGTCTACCTTCTAACTACTCTCTGGGCTGGAACACGACATTGTCTATATGGCGGCAAGAATAAGGTAGTCCTTCCTGGAAAGCTGCTGCACAGCATTCCACTAGGTCTCCTTAGTTATGAA
The DNA here is from genome assembly GCA_002245475.1 of Calephelis virginiensis. NCBI lineage: Eukaryota > Metazoa > Arthropoda > Insecta > Lepidoptera > Riodinidae > Calephelis > Calephelis virginiensis. The sequence continues at coordinate 55,351 of NJDC01011873.1, read as the reverse complement.
AAATTTCACCATTGCTTGCATTTAACGAGTTGCTTGATAGGAGAACAGGTAGTTTATTATATACAGGAAACCCTGACTAATAAGGAAAAAAAAACAATAGAGCAGTCGGGTATTTTTTCAATAATTCGCTTACGTATAATAACCGTCCCCAACTCCACATTGTACTTATTTTCCGCTGTTTATACGGTCATTATGTTCTCCAGTGACTAGACTAAACAAATGATAATATGGCACGCTCATTCAACTTTAGACTGACAACTAAAGTAGGATAATATATGCCCCGGTACACTGATTTCCTGACTAAGAATTAGCGTTTCTACATTTTTTTAAAATCCTCAAATTATGGATCAAATATTAATTTCTATATTTCCATCTTCACTCCCATACCTATCTCCGAAGGCCATACTCGGTGAGTATAGACATTAAAAATGTTAAAGCTGCCTTAACAAATTGAGGCTCGATTTGTCTCTTTAGTAAATAAGTTCACTGCCTGTCCTACGTTCCAAACCGGAACAGCAGTGGTGAGCACTGACAGAGCTAAGACTTTGGTATCAATTCACACGTGCCTTTACAAGACTCTACCATCAAGCCTAGCTAATGATTGCGGGTGAAATTATCTAGCAATCTTAATTTTCATCGTCTCTGTGACCTAGTGGTCCGGTGTTGGCGATGACTACATGAAATCGCGTGTTCATTTTCCAGCCGGGCAGCTCATATGCCTTTCAATTATCTAATAAAAAAACAACAAAGTTGGTTAAGTGCTCGGTTAGTGACAGGTTTTCCACCTATCACCTATCCAAGGTAACGCGAATAACCTAATATCAAAAATTCCCACTACTAAGTACCTTTGACTAATCGTGAGAGTTCTGATTGAAACTTTGCCTAACTTTGAGGGGATACGGGCGTGAAGATCCTCATTCACGTACTTACTGAAGATGGAGTCTTTACATCCTTACGCTTTAATAACATATTTAATTGCGAAACTTCCTCACACATTGTGTTTTATGACGGGGACAAAAGATGATTTTTAGTAGTTTTTCTGTGTCTAAGATATTTTTGTCTGCAACGACAAACCTAATTAATGTCGTTACATGCTATTGTGTGGTATTGTGAAGCTACATTAGGGTTACTCATGAATCTCGATTTCATGCCAATTAAAAGTTAGAACCAGATTTATGTCTTTTATCTACTTTTGAACACAGTACTAACGAATTATTAACATTTGGTCCCCAAAAATTCAACAATTTCGATATACTTAATAAACAATTATTTACTATCAAATAAATGTTAATAATTCGATATTAATGTATTGATAATTAAAAAATGACACAGGTCCGATTCCAATTTCCAATTTCCATGTAATCGAGGTTTAATAGTAACCTACAGGTCTATTATAGTGATCTAATGATCGACGGGAGAGTAGAGACGTAATGGATAACAAAGGAAATTAACATTTAATCCTAAATTAAATCCACGGTAGCTCAACTGGTTGATTATCGTCAGCGCGATACGGAGGTTGGGACTTTAATATTTTATCTGAATTGAACAAATAAATACGCAAATTGAATCTAACCCCAAATTAAACCATTATGCTAGTATTATGGATATTAGACAACGATACCAATGCACAGAAAATATACCTATACAGATACCAGAATTAATTTAATAAACAACCAGACCCAGAAATGCAGCTATATCTAAACGTTCAACACAAATGACTGCCCTCGTCGGGAAAAGAACCGAAAGAAAGAGCTGTGCGGTTCGTCGGTGAAGTTAATTCTTTCCACTCACAGGAAGTTGGGCTAAACATTAAAATTTCTTCTAAAAAACGTTAATACTCAGGTGAAGTCACGGGATATAGCTAGCAAAATTCATAAAGGTAATCTAATCTAAAGTCAGACAGATGTATATATAAATGCATCGTATATCTATCCGTCTGTGTGTGGGAGTTGGCCTTCACCTTGAACGCCGCCGTCTGACCCCTCGGCCGTCCCACCACCCTCAACCCCTTGCTGAGGGGGTTGCACTAAGTCTCTAAAATCCACCAAATGAGCTTTGTAATTGTGTTAAACACTCGTAAAGCTACATTTGTAATTGGTCTAGGCAATGTAGGTATGTTTGAGAGGTAAGTGTACGTGCTTAACGTTACCTAACGAATCTCAGGTTCGATTCCCGACATATATTTTCGGGGATATCGATTTCTAAAAACGAAACGGACTTCAAACAAGATTTTTTTAATTGTAAGACGCCAATGATCCACAGATTGTTCTGGTTATCTTTTATTGTCGATATTAATAACCTATCTAAAGATAAAGATAGGCCTTCTAGAGTTTTGTTTCTGAGATATTTTTGTTAATTGTTGAAAAATAACAGCGGTTACCTGGCAACTTATCTAAAATAGCACGTTCTCTTATCTCCGATACGTTGCAAGTTGCGAAGTAGGTACATACATTTTAACTTCATAACTATAAAATTGTAAGTGATTGAGATATGGTCGTAAATGTTACATAGTTATATTCAGTGTGAAAAGGATTTCGAATGTCAAAACAGTTTTCTTGTTTTGTCTCTCTTCTAGAATCTAGATGATTCCAAGGTTGTCTGATATAAATTTTATCACAGTCTGACTAGTGGTTTTGATTTATATTTGATAATGCATTTCATGTACTTTCACATTACCTCAGAATCATGACCTTTCGAAAAAAGAGTGATCAAATCGAGACGTATTACAAAAATTGTAGTCGATATTTTGCAGTTTCACTGAGCTTAGATTATGTATTTTTAAGCCTGGATGTAATTTTATTTCAGTAACTAGGTATGTGTATTTTTTTTCTATCCATTAGTATCAAGGACTATCGTCTTATAATAATCTTGTGATTTGCTTACTTTGCGTTAGATACAAACTGACAAAGGCACAACCAGGGCACCCACGACTAGCCGAAGACATTAGGTCCCACAATGTGATAGGTGGCAAACCTATTGCCAACAGGGCACATATCCAATCCCGGGCAACGTTATTTATTAAAAGAAAGTTATCCTCAACCTAAATTATTGTAAGTAAGAATTTGATGCTTAACGCGTTTTCTCCCAGTCAACGTTATTGCTAAATTCGTTATAGACGGCGGTAAACACGCCTTCCAACAAAGGTAACTTTAGAGGAAACCAAAAAGTAAAGTAAGTGTCCATAAAGGAACTTTTGGTTACGTCTTCTGATTATTAGTAAATTTGGATTAAATCTACTGTCTAGACGGGTGCAAATTAATGCTTACAATCAGTGCTTACAACCGTCTAGAACCCATATTAAGGCCCCATACTTAGTCAGCTAGAAGAGCCAATCAGCGCACTCCCCCGTTCCATGATTACTATGAAATATTGCGCTCTAAAGTAAATGTCTTAAGCGCCAAATCACTATTTTTGACATTATAAAAGTAATTTGAAAGAAAATATAAAAACTGAAACAGTTATCTTTTAGGTATAATACTTATCTATGTTTATGTTAAATCTGGTGTCGATATTTTCATAATTGAAGTAGACAATTGGGTTTCCCTTTCAAAAAAGGGTTAACTTTTTGATTTTTTTCTATCGAGCAAAGTGAAATGAATCGTGTTTTGGAAACACTAGTCTTATAAAGCATATCAATGTTAATCTTGTGTATTTTTGTCGCCAAGATCCAAAATTGCTTTGTATGAAAAAAACAGTATATTGCTGACGTATTTTAGCATACATGGCCCCTTAACAGAGATTATATGTGTAAGTGTCAAATAAATTGTGCCTCTACAATCTCAGGTTGGTAATTCAATTCAACTTAAAGTTGTGACATTAATTAATCTTGTGTTAGGTTTCCATTAACACGTATCCTCTAAACAGGTACATGACAATAACAAGCACTAATGTTAAGTCAAAGTAAAAGAAGACGGTTGTACCAAATCAGGCTAGACAATATTTAGACAAAAGCCAATAATCTTCAAAAAAGCTCAAAACCGACATGGTGAAAAAGAAACGGTGACGTATTATCAAATCGCTAAATATAAAATAGATGGAGTCGTTCTTTGGATGGAGTTTTATTGCGCTTAATTATCACTTTAACACTTATAAAATGTACACTCAGGTAGAAAGGCAAACAAGTAGACGCATTTCCTGATGGGTAGAAATTAAACTAAGATGGTAATAGTGCGTTGCCAACCTAGGCCATGTTTGCTCGTTTACCGGCTACCTTATACTCCGGACCGGAACAGGGATGGAGGCAGGAATAGGCAAGGCGGTGGCACCAATCCGGCGAGTCGCTGCGAAACTCTACCACCTAGTCAGATGTCACGGTGTTAGTGACGGTAAGCATATGCTCGCCTTTTACGAGCTGCCCGACCAGAAGGCAGATGGTTTATTCTGGAAAAAAGTCCGGACCAACACGAGGGCGTTACCAACTTATATTGATATAAACCTTTTAAAGTTTTTCATAACTTAAACTGTAAAAGATTTTAAACAA
>NJDC01011873.1:33923-44836 GCA_002245475.1 Calephelis virginiensis | reverse complement strand
CAGAAGATAATAAAACAAAGATTTACAAGGTTAGTAAGATGTACATATTACAAGGAAATATGTTACAATGCTTGTTTGCCTTCCAATATAAAAAAAAAACGTAGTCCTTTTCTTTAACATTAAATTGAGATTGGAGATTAAGAAATTGTTAGGCAACATCATATTTTTGACTAGGTAACAACTTAGTACATATTAATACGTCTTCTTCACGTTGAAAATTTTGCACGCAAAGCGGATATGACCCAATCCGTGTGTGAATTTAACCGATTTGTATCAAAAATAAATAATAAATAAATTTAAATTTATCTAATGTATGGGTTTAGGGCAGGCCGATATCAGTTCTACCTACGAACTGCCTACAATTACTGTAGTCTGGTACCAAATAAAGCTAACAAAAAATGCAGTAAGCAACGTAAACATCTCATATTTTCACAATAATGTAGTATTGTAAAGGGGTCAGGGTACATAATGTATTCTGTACATATACAGTGTTCTTCAATAAGTGCTGGAGGGCACAGATAATCATATCGTTCTTATTAAATTATTTAAAAATATATTCCTTAATGCAATGCAGCCTGCATGGCACAATCGAGAGCGTATTAAGATCTTGCTAAAAAAATACAAATACCTCCTCCACAAATTTGGTCAAGCCTTAAATATAGAAAAGTTTTTCTATTTGACAGATATTCATCGTTCTTATAAATGTATCTAAAAACGTATTTCTCAACTACGCTGTATGGCATAAACATGAGAGTATTAAGATCTTACTAAAAAATAAAAAAGTACAAATATCTCCGTTCGGAGTCACTAAAATATTTATCAACTGTAAAGGTTAAAGCAAAGTTAATCAGCTTCGGTTGCGACTACATAAATATTTTGTAAGGTAATAAAATAAACATAAAGTGCAATGCTGTGTACGGGTACTTGTAACTCATTTCACCTCCAGACGTCTCTGCACGCACTTGCATAGTCTAGACGAATTGCATTATGAAAATATCGAAATAGACAATACCCAAGTCAATGAACAAATGTCTTTAACCGAGACTAAACGTTTAAATAACGAAATAATAAACTCCTCAGATCCAGTCCCGGATTAAGGTTTTCAAAGCAATATTTGTTATGGGCCCAATTTAATTCTAAGGGCCCACTGTAAAATAAGGCCGCTTGTGGCCTTGCTTCTGGACTTTTAAATGGATATATGCTCCATCAATCCATGTCCTCGCTGTCCTTCTTCGTAAGAAACCTAACTTGAAGGTAAATACCCACTACTACGCTAATCGTTACCTAACTGAAACTCTTACACGTTCCTAGCTGACATTTAATAATGGGTTAAATTGACAATTGTATGGAGATTTAACCCTATGTTAGAAACGAATGAAATAATTAACCCAGTCACGTGCAAACGGCTCTTAGTGCACAATGTGAAAAATAGTGTGTGCAGTAATTCTTGTAATAATTGCGTCATTAATCATAAGCCGTGTTGGTCCGAGCTCCTTTGCAGAATAGACTTCAATAGACCATTTGCCTTCCTGCCAGCCAGCTCGCAAAGGGCGAGCATAGGCTTACTGTCCCTAACACTGTGGCATCTGACTACGTGGTAGAGTTCCACAGAGACTCGCCCGGATTGGTACCACCGCCTTACCTATTCCGGCCACTATAACGTCAGTGCTTGTAATTAACGTGTTCCGGTTGGGATGATAAGGTAGCCGGTAAACTTACTTAGCTCGATGCCTAACATGCCCGTCTCAGGTTAGCAACGCACCTTCGCACTACCACCTTCGGTGGTAAAATAAGTAATACGTGGGAGATACATGAAATCAACTTTCTGACTTTTTTCCCCTGATATTCTTTGAATACCGCCAAGCAATTAAGTAGGTAGTAAAACAAAAAGTTATTAACCCTGCCTGAGTGGATTTTAGTGGAAGGTTTGATTAAGGGGCCCTACGATTAATCTTTAATGTTAATCCGGCACTGGCTAAATCGTAAACTAAATGAGAGATGCTAAAGCAATAATGATAGACATTTAGTTATTAATTTAGCTTCGAACTATGACCTCACGATGAATCTAAAACGAGATACTTAAATACTACTTGCTCAAGATTAAAATAATGTTATAAAAATATTTGTTCTTACCTGTGACTTTAGACGCGTATTTTTTATAATATAAGGCAGCGAACATGCGGGCTACTCTCCTGATAATAAGACACAACCATAGCCTTTAAAACAACCTAGATTTTATAGGTGCGTTGATGTCTTAGGGCCGGGGTGTTAGACCAAATGTGCATGTATGCCGGCTATCCTACCTTCCGCTCCGGAACATGACACTGTAATTGTGACGACAGGAAAAGGTAAGTGAAGGCAGTGGTCTTTTTGCAATGAACGACTGATGTATGCTCACCTCTTACGAGCTGCCTGACAGCAGGCAGAAAAGTAGATAGTCTATTATACATAGCAGGCTCGGACCAATACCGGAAAGATGTTTAGTTCTGTCGCAGAAATCCATACAGGTATCGGGATAGACACTGTTGCATATTTTAGGTTTCGCTAAATTACAGAGGGTCCAAGAATTGTATAAAATTAGATTGAGAATATGAATCATATGATGTTCGATTTTCAAAGGAGAAAGCCTAACTTTGAATCTTTATGATTAGAGCGCAGCAAAACAGCCAAAATCTGACTTCGATCGAAAAAATGTTGAATTATCTTGTACTTAGATGACGTAATAATGATATTACGCCATGTAAGTACAAGATAATTCAACATTTTTCAAGATTTCCGTTTCTTTCTATGAACAGATCCAGAATCTTAAGTATGTTCTTTCTATTACAAATAAATTAATCGGTTCGCAAATAACAAAGAAATTTGAACTTCATACATATTTAAAAATTATTTAAGTATTAGGACGCATCTAAAAATTTTGACAAGTACAGTTTACATAACGATAATATATATAGGGTTGTTACTTATAGAGGCACTGCTGAACGCGCCTGATATTAGCAACAAAAATAATGTAGGTATGCAATGTCAGTTGGACATAAACTCATTTAACTGCATTTAATTTAGCAATTTATAAGTTTCATATAATAGAAAGTGATGTAGATATGACCACACAACGAATTCAACACGTATAAATACCGTTTAAATTTTTAGATTACTATACAAAAACATGTAATTTATTAAATTTATATGCATGTCTATTTATCAATTTTAATAGATTTTTAACTTAATAATAATAATGCCTATCCCATAGCCCCTGCGAGACCGATATACCTACGAAATTCACGGTAGATGTAAATAAGTAATTCCCCTGTGCTATCGGCTAAAAACTACACAGAATATCTGCAAGTCACAGACCTTCGATTGCTACACAATGTGGCGACTCTCAGTGTCAGTGTGACGGTAACATTATTCTAACTAAATTGTGTAAATCATAATACAGTTGTCGCGAACTTACATTTCTTCCATAAAAATTCAAAATGTATAAGATAAAATATTAATATCCGCACTTTTGTGTCAGTGAATTGGCAACCCTGATTGTAAGTCACGGACTTTAAAACGAGGCTGACCAAACTAAATGAGGCTTATTATGAATATCCATGGTCTTGATCCCAGAGATGACAACCCTAATTCTGAGTCAGTCGCAGACCGTCAGACGCGAATTCGCAGTCGACGGAAATGAGTCCTTCCTCCGCGCTATCGGCCGGCACTTTTGTTAAATTAAAATGGATGAGGTTTAAAGTGGAGCGGCCGTAACTAACGGTTGGCTCGTCGTCTGTCTGCGATTACGGCAATCTGCCGCGCGGCAAAAAATAGGACGCGGCAATGCGTGGGGTCGCGCTCCCTCGACCTCAGTGCTGACCCTAGATCTAGCATTGCATAGAGCATATGGAAATGGTTCCGATGTAAAGTGACATAATCTAGCAAATTTGTTTTACCAATAAAATGTGTTCAACCAAGTATTGATATAAACATGTTAGGACGTTATATCAAATACATGAAATATATTACTTTACCTATTTCAATTTTCAATATTGTGATGTATATCTGTATAGCAAACTTAATACAATTCCTAAAAAGCACAGAGATCACACAGACACAGACAAATATAAAGTTGCTAATGTAAAAAAAGGTTTATTGATCCGTAGTCATAGTAGCAGCGTAATTTGGTACTGGCCCATCAAATATTAAACTCACTTTGGATGTGCTACTAAAACTAGTTCTGAATTGAATTGGAATTAGTTACTAATAATTTATATTAACCAATTTATTTCGAATAAACAGACAACCTTTCACATAAATTGTATAAGTAATAGGTATAATTATGACTTATAATCCTAAGTCCTAAAGCTAGTTTAAGATGACATAGGTCATGTAAGTTTCAGATGATCATTTCATACCGAGAGTTTCATGTCTGTAATTTCTAAACTACAAAATTTATGGCCTAGAAACATAACAGGACAATCTGTAAGTATGCTTTCTAAAAAAACACCGAATAAATGAAATTTAGCTGAACGTTTATTAATTAAAAGCAAATTTTCATTTTTTTTCTCTTCCACGGGAGCTCCTTCAAAACCGGATCAAAAGAAACCTACGACATCTCAATGTAGAGTGTGACAAATATTCTAAAAATGCTAAAATGTTTTCCGATGCCCATGTTTGTTAGCCCGTACTCATTTCTTTATATAAATCTTATATATAAAAATTCTTGTGTCATAATGTTCGTTCCCGTACTCTTCCGAAACGGATTGACCGATTCTTATGAAATTTTTCTGAGCATATTAAGTGGGTTTGAAAATCAGTCAACATCTATTTTACATACCTCTCAGTGATAAGAATGACTCCCGCCCACTTTTTTACTAAATTCACATTTAAAAAAATAGCAGAACGACGTCTGCCGTGTCAGCTAGTTTATGTACAGAATTCACTCAACCTCAGTTTGTTACATGTTTACATTACATTTTTTTTAAAAAAGTGACTTCCATTGAAATTCAATCAGCTAGTAAATTTTATGATAGTAATCAAATCATATGAAAACTTGTACATATTTTAGTTCCTAAAAAATATTTTTAGTACAAAATATTAAGAAGAACAGTCAGGCTACGATTATGGAAACTAATATTGAAGTTTTATTAGCCCCGAAGGGAAAAAGAGGTATTAATACGTTTTGACGTCTCTCTTACTCTCTTTGTATGTCTGTGTAACTATCTGTGGCATTCCACTCCTATTAAACTATATTTGTAGACTAATTTCGATGCGGATTATTTTTTAGAAAGCTAGCATGACAGATATAAGCTATATAATGAATAAATTATTCGGTAGGTTCCGGACAACGAACGCATCTTTATCTAACCCCAAATTACGCAAATCATATATTTGTATTTTTGGTATTAGACAACAATACTAATACTAATTGCAATACTAATACTACTCCTGAATCCAGAAATTCAGACATAGATATATATCATCCATGACGCCTGTCCCCATTGGGGATCGCACCCAAACCTCGTGGTTAGACGCTCGCTGTAGTGGTTAGCGTGATGGCGCTAACCTCTCGACCACCAAGGTGACCAATATCAGTTCAAAAGCAACCACGTTACTTAAACAAATTCTAGAATAGCTTCCTAGGTAAATTTTCGTTAAATTAAAGAAAAAAAAACATTTCAGATGTTTTGATAAGTTCAATGTGAGTCTAGACACGTTTGCGCTCGATATAGTTATATGCTCTAACCTTAGCCTATTATGGAATAACATACAAATAGGCTAATGACGCGTTATGTGATATAAACATTATTAGAAGGAATGTAAACATTGCTAACATAAGGCTATAATAAAACTCCTTTTTCATGCTTTTTCCTGTCAATTAAAGTGCAAGCTAATAAGGTATTAGTTTAGCGTCAAAAGTGAAGTATATATTTTTATTTATTATAGTAAGGAATGTGCAATTGAATGTTGTGGGAGGCTTTAGGCGGTTTCAGGTCTGGAAAAGGATGTACGGTATAGGTGTTTTCCCATCATAGAAGGTTTTCTGCTGTTTTGTGGATTTCGAAAAAGCCTTTCGTAGTGTTGCACGTAAGAAAATATGGACATTTTGCCGGAGTTTGGGATAGGTACATATGTGTATTTAGATTGTAAAGCATGTGTAACATTGGCACCAATCGGGGCTGTGTTTATCATATATTGCCTTCGTAGGTTAGGATTAATGAACACTGTTGATAGTTTTTGAAGGTGATTATAAAGAAAGAGGCTTACATTTGAATGCGATGAAAACCAAAGTAATGGTGTTTGAAAGAGACGTAGCTAGAACGGAATGTAGGGAACAGGATGTAGGGATTTCGTTGATAATGTGTTGCTGGAACAAGTGAATAAAATTGTATATAGATATGTAAAAATGTAAGTATCTTCACGCCCATATCCCAGAAGGGGTGGGCAGAGGCACAACCAGGGCACCCACGACTAGCCGAAGACACTAACGCCCACAATTTGATAGGTAGCAAGCCTATCACCAACCGGGCACATTTTCAATCCCGAGCACATTTCCGATTCCAATTGGAAAAACCCAATTTTCTTTTTATTGCCTGACCCGGGATTTGAACCCGGGACCTCATGTAGTCAAGTCCAACAACTGAACCGCTAGACCACAGAGACCATAGAGATGTAAAAATGTATTGTCCATTACTCCTAATGTCAGGAATCCTAAAAAGAAAATAAACAATAGCCCCCGATAAAACCCATGTCTATTGCTAAGAACAACCCGAACTTTGTCAACTTTCGATTAAAAAAGCCGTAAGGTAATCGAACAAATCTTTCAAATTTATGATTCCACGACACACTCTGAGAGAGATAGAAAAGGAAAAAGAGAAAGAGGAGGGAGGGGGGGTGAGCCGAGCCTACCCGAGCAAGTTGCTGCACAACACTCTACCACCAGTGCTCTTGTACTTTTTTTGGTTTACCTATATCTATACTCGCCTGTTACGATCCACCTAGCAGTATGGCATTGGACAGCGAAGATGCACACGGTTTTCCTGTTGTTAAAGGTGCGTAGCTGTGCTGTGGCCGGATTGTTAGGCCTATTGTACAAGTCAATAAAAACTCAAGTAATAATACTAGTAGAACGGAATCCTTTATTTACGTTCTATGACTAGACCCTAGTTATTTTATCAAAGACACAGTTTTTTAGCATACGCTTCCATCACAGATGGGAAGCCTGGCACTAAACTAAGATTATTTATTGAAAAGGGATTGAACTATTTATTGAACTATCGGGACAAGGGTATTACTTTCAAATATCACAAAAAGACGTCTTTTTATAATATGTATCATTTACACATTAAAGAATATACACGTTAAAGTTGTAACAAAAAACACAGAAGTCGCTGATGTGATAAAACCAAAATTAAATGAAAAATGTTGGTTGTGAAAAAATATCACTAGACAAACAAGGTGTTTTCTTTATTAAGGCCCCATACTTAGTCAGCCAGAGGAGCCAATCAGCGCACTCCCCCGTTTCATGATTACTATGAAATATTGCGCTCTAAAGTAAATGTCTTAAGCGCCAAATCACTATTTTTGACATTATAAAAGTAATTTGAAAAAAAATATAAAAACTGAAACAGTTATCTTTTAGGTATAATACTTATCTATGTTTATGTCAAATCTGGTGTCGATATTTTCATAATTGAAGTAGACAGATGGGTTTTGCTTTCAAAAAAGGGTTAACTTTTTGTTTTTTTTCTATCGAGCAAAGTGAAATGAAACACTAGTCTTATAAAGCATATTAATGTTAATCTTGTGTAGTTTTGTCGCCAAGATCCATAATTGCTTTGTATGAAAAAAACAGTATATTGCTGACGTATTTTAGCATACATGGCCCCTTAAGTCTCATTAATAGAGCGAGCTCTGTTGATTACGTTAAATAGACAGACCTTACTCATTCCGTAAAAGATGATGGTATAGATCCGTAAAAGATGATAAAAGATGATGGTATAGATCCGTAAAAGATGATAAAAGATGATGGTATACTTCAACTGAACTGAACCTTGGTAGTAACCATAGATATACTTATTATTAGACAGTAGTACTTACCTGTGTAATTAAAATTGCAAATCGTTTAAAATGTTGCTATAAATTGAAACAGTAATAAAACTAAATCTGTAGGTAGGTACTTGAAATATTAAAAAAAAATATTGCTGTGTATTACATACCTACTGGACAAATAACCTAAAACGATGGTTATGAAATTTGTTGTTGGTTTTTACTACTAAACGGATTTTTACCACATTTTGTGTAGCAGTAGTAGATTATACCCAGTTGTACCTTTTATTGCTGGAAAATCTTTCGTTCCCATCACTAGCTAATTAATATGTGTACGGAGTTGCGGAAAAAAGCGTAATCATAAATCAGTCTGTTTCGCTAACTATACAAATTGTCGCAAGAAATAAATTTCGTAGCATTGTAATTTAGTGTTCTTTACCTGTAATTTTTAAAGATACGACTCATAAAACTTTGATTTTTTAATGTATTCAATTCGATAACCTTACTTAGGTACTTGTAGTTTTAATCAGTTTGCAGTGAAATATTAAAAGTTGTTTTATTTTTTCTTCTTCACTAAAAAAATATTGTGTTCGAACCATATATTTTGCTTTTATGTACTCACTTTTTTTTAAAAGCACACGACATTCGAGGTGAATTCGTTGCCACCAAATCAGTGCCACGTAATCTAACGATTACATTCTAGGAAAATCATGGAAAATACACAATTTTGAAATAGGATTAAAATTATTGAAATTGAAGTTGGTTTTTGCAGTTTCACTACCCTTTAATTATTAAAACGTACCTTAGGGACGTTTATTATTGTTTCATCTATCATTAACAGACGCACTCAGAGACGACAATTAACATTTAATCTATCCAATTTTGTATTGAAAATGTCGAGTTAATGACTGATTAAAAGATAATTGACGTAGGTATATGAACGCGACCGTAATACACTATTTATTGTAAATGTCGACTTAATGACTGATTAAAAAGCTTACTGAGTAAACTGAGTAAGATAGTTACTATGTTCATAATATCGTAAATAGAAGTATGCATATCTAAAACCAGACAGATAATTTTCTCGAAAGATTAAAAAATAAAGTGTTATATTTGCAACTGTCGGTTTCTATACTTTTTACCGTCGGTGCTTAGTGGAATTACATTCTAGACACAATTATTTGTTTCACTTCTTTAGTATCTTCATGCCCATATCCCCGATATGGTAGTCAGAGGCATAACCAGGGCACCCAAGTGATAGGTGGCAAGCCTATCGCCAACTAGGCACATTTCCGATTCCGGCAACGTTATTTTTATTAGAAATTTGAAAATAAACATTTTCCAATTTTTTTGTTGCCCGAACCGGGGACCGAACCCAGGACATCAACGATTCAAGATAGATGCCGGACCGTTAAACCAGAGGCGATAAACACATGTTCTTGCCATTATTACACACTTTTTCTTACACTTGTTCTTTTTACAATATATTTTTATTATTAAATTTTAGCTAATCGCTTTCGCTATGTAAGCATAATCAGGGCTATATACAAAGTTTATGTTACAATAATGTGTTTTGGAAGGTACAAGTGTAATTAATAAATTGTAGGTACCAACTGTTAGTCTAGCCCAGCCTTTTCCAAAGTGGGCGATAACGCTTGTGGGCGCTGGAAGCCTAGAGGGGGGCGGTATAAATCTTGAAAAAAATGTTTTTTTTTAAACTAGGCGCAACAAATATGTTATTGAGGTTATTGACAAGAAAAAAACGAGGGGGGGCGCGCTACAAAACAACTGATTTTCAAAGTGGGCGTTACATGAAATAAGTTTGGGAACCTCTGGTCTAGCCGAAAAGTTGTCATTGCTACCTCACCCTTACATAAACATTGCTGTTTTGACTTTGTGATTGAATAAGGACGTGAAGTCGTCAATTTTATTTGACGACACTAGACTGTAGACATAGTCTGGGTACATGAAGGACGGCAAACGAGGCATGCAATACATCCAAAGGTGAAGTAAAGGCCTCACACGTCTTTAAGCAACGTCACTCCGTCTGCCCGCTAAAGCACAAGCTAAGGTTAGATACATTTACGTCATAATTCGTCTAGTCTGTTTTTAAATAGGTAAATGTTTGTGTTTATATATCGTATGTTTGCTCCATGTAAGGGTTATGTTATAGCAATTAATATGTGTTCTAGAAAAAAATACACAAATCCAATTCCAATTTCCAATCGTGTGAGATTCGAGATTCAAAATAACCCTACTGATCAGTGAAAATGACTTTGTTATTCCCAATACAACGAAAACAATGCTCTCCAGGGGTAGATTTTTCGTGGGATAATACGTGTCGGGCTGAGCACTCTGCTCGGCCCACAAAGTTCGGTGAAGTTGTAAAAAATCGTAAGATTAGCAACAAATTAGTCATTCAAAAAAAAAAGGGATAATACAACGAACAAATGCAGCAATTCTTATGACCCGACAAACGTAGCTTTTCGATACCTTTGCTTTTTTTATGATAATGGAAGGCAAAAAAGCAGACGGATTTCCTGATGGTAAGATAAGTTGGATCTCTTACCGCCACCTCCCAGTTCTTTCATTAGGTCCTTGATATTAAGTCCTCTTTATCAGAAAATAAGAACATATATAGTTAAGACGAATCGAATGAGCCCAAACTCGACGAGTTCACCAGCAGGCATTCCAGGGTTACGTCTCCTACCTTTGGGCTCCATCATCAGACTAGCGTAGTTACCAGCACAGCGTTAGTGTTTTAACTGTTAGGTCTCACATATTATGTTCAATAGTAAAATAAATAATTATAGTGCGTCTCATATCCTTTCCCATGCTAACAAATGAGATACAAATGAGCTGATGACCTTAAATGCCTTGAC
>NJDC01011871.1:33100-49751 GCA_002245475.1 Calephelis virginiensis | reverse complement strand
AAACGCGGGCGAAGCCGCAGGTAGCAGCTAGTATTAACTAATATCTTCTACTAACAACTATGAAGTAGGTATAAGACGAACTTAAAATTGATTTACTTTGATGTAAGACCGGTCAGTGTTTCCTTGTGAGTTTAATACTAAACCACGTCGAAAAGCAAAGTATATTTCTACATTTTATCTCAGATTGTTAACTACTCAGAGATGTGAAAGGTCGGCGAGCAAGCACACGGCGCTCCTGACGGTAAGAGATAGCCGTGGTCTATAGGCACCATAGCTGTTATAGAAACCCGGCCCAGGTGAAGTAAGGTGGTGGATCCCCAACCGGCCAAGCTGCTGCACAACACTCTACAGCCAATGGTCTTGTTGGTCAATGACTAATAACCTATAACCCATGCTCGCCTCTCATAAGATGCGTGCAAATTCAAATTCAAAATAGCTTTTACTATGTAGATCTATACAAAGATTCTTGTGACGCGTCTATATAATTCTAAAACACCGGATCGGAACGCGGCCACTCACTGAGAGGATCCGGCGAAAGAAACTCAGCGGGCTTGTCTTTTTTCTTATAAATGTAATTTACAAAAGTTTATTACATTTACAAATAATTTGTAGAGATTGGTATGAGGAGCAATTAATCCCAAGCATTTCTGTCTTCTAAATTTTCTGAAATCTTATAATAACCCTTACCATGCAACTTAATACATTTTTTAAATTTATTAAATGGTAAGTCTTTAATATATTCGGGAAGTTTATTGTAAAAACGTATACCTACATTGGCCCATGAAAGAGTAACTGATTCTGTGGAGACGAGACTTGAACACAACAAGATTGTTTTTATTCCTTGTGTTTACAGCGTGTACATCACAATTTTTCTTATACAAATTTATATTTTTTAGACATATATCAAGTTTTCAAAAATATATTGAGAAGTCACTGTTAGAATTTTTATTTCTTTAAACTTTTCCCTGAGGGTAAATCTTGGGCCTAAGTTATAAATTGCCCGTATAGCCCTCTTTTGCAAGACAAATATTGTGTTTACCTCGGCCGAGCTTCCACAGAAAAGAATGCCATAAGACATAATGCTGTGGAAATAACTAAAATAAACAATTCTAGCGGTGTCGACATCTGTTAACTGCCTTATTTTCTTAACAACGTAAGCTGCTGAGCTCAATTTGATGGCAAGTTTTGCAATGTGCGGGCCCCACTGTAACTTTTTATATACAGTGATTGCTAAAAATGTGGTGGAATCTACTAGATCCAGTTTCCCAGAGAGATAGATGGTCTATTCTAGCCAGTGGTTCCGGACCACATGGGAAAAGCCTTGTAATGACGCATTTTAAAGAGACAAATAAGAAGATATGCACCTACAGTTAAAAACGCACACTAGCACACACTTTCATCATACATGCACATCACATACAAGCAATGCACACACATATTTATGCACACATTCATATTTTTTGCCTTTTATTTACTGCTTGATACTTGTGCACCAGTCACTCACAAAACATGATTTACATTTTTATTTAATATTTAAAACTTTCTATATTTACCTAACTTCAGAGTTTTTGTGAAGAGTAAAAACGGATAATAATTATTTGATCAATTGAAATTTCCAAAACGATCTTTTTTGTTTCCGTATTTTATTGCATTATATTTGGTCCCACGTGTCTTTGACAAAATTATTTTCTATCGGCACTTTTTTGTTTTTGTATAATTTTTCAAAAAGTGCCATTCTGCTGAATGTTTAGTGTTTACTGTGCATAAGCTACCAAACCTTAAATAACCAACAAAATAAATTCCCAGTTGCCGGAGTAATCATATAACAAACATACAAAAACATAGTTGTTACTTAGAATATTTTCTTTTTTCGAAGACAATTAAAAAAACAAGCTGATGTATAAAGCACTCAAACGGTTTAAGAAAATTCAAAAGGCTGGATAAAAAAGGAGCTGTTTATACACATTACTGCACAAGAAGTTTGCAAAATGAATGAGTAAAGAGCTATTTAAAAAATTAGCAATCGTTGGTTACATTAATGTGTGAAAAACGCGTCATAAGAAACTGAGTGCATAGCATAAGGAACCATCTGGATAGTAAGGTTGCTTACAACCCTTGAAAAACAAGGAATGCTGTGAGTTAAACAGGCGAACGCTGTGTGTTTGTTACCTCAACTGGATTTCATTGGCATGTACACTGTCAAAGCTCTTAACCAACTAAGCTACCACGCTAAAATTAGAAAAGGCGTTTCTGTTCTCGTTCTGATAGATTAACTTGACATTTATATTTTCTTCAAAATTATAAAAAGTTAAAACAACTCACAGATGTTTCCAGTTTCCACGTCATAGTCGTATCTCCTGATGGCGTACTCGAACGAGTCAGCGTAGTAGAAGGCCTTGTGGGCCAAGTCCCAGCACAGGCCGTTGGAGATGTCGATGTCGGTGGCCACCACAGTCGTGGTGCCGTCTGGATCCACTCGGTACAGCGACCCTTTCTTCAGGTGGAACTTGCCGGGCTCGTACTCGTGGCCCATTGTACCTGAGAAATATATGTTTTATGCATCTGACCTGTTAACTCTTTTTTATTTATTCCTCCCACACCTGTTGCCCACGACTGAATATTTTCAACTTTCCAACAGGAAGTAGAAAAGAAGGTATTTTTTTTTAGTTTTGGTGTCTGCGATGTGTAAGTGTGTGTGCCAAAAGCTTCCGTCAAAAATATGATACTCCATCGGGAGTCAGCCTTGGTAGAAGTTCATTCATTTCACTTATGACATGACTACATTAGCTGTAACATGACAAAAACATTATAACATCTCACCCACAAAAAGTCTCCCTCGCGGGTCAGCCTTGGCATCATTGATCCTGTTATCGGGATTGTGTTTGTCCACTTCGCAGATGACCCGGACGACTTTCGCCCCACCGTCCCGTCCGTCCCACTGTATTTCAGTCACATTCCTCTTTAAGCCCACTACGAAGCGATCGGGTTTGCCCTCGACTGGGACAATGAAACCTGGCATGTCATCTGTAGAATATAAAAATAAACTTAAAAACGTTCCAGTTACTGCAACTAGTGCAAGGCTGTTTTTTGCGTTATATTCATTTGAAAATTCAATGTCTTTTCGTGACCAAGTTGTGACCACACTCGATACGCTCCACCGATCCTGTGAGGGACTCGACGTGAAGATATTGATGTGTGGAAATATCTACATAGAACAAAGTTTTCCGTTTGCTTCATACGCAAATAGCTACAAATGGAAAGTTATTGATGAAATATTTTTGTATTAAAATTTATTGTTCGAAAGTCCTGCAAAACGTGGTAGATCGCATCTGTTTATAAGGTATCTCTGTTTAAAGAGAATACTAATACATTCACCAATATACCAAACCACGTAAGTTTTATTAAAGGAATTATTTTATAAATAGCAATATGAGATATCTTGCCAACTCTCTTTAGAGAAGCAGTAGCAGTGGTACGAGCAGTATACTTACATATTTAGTAGTTGTTTTAATTAATTATTAATGGTCGATTTTTTCGACTATTAGCTTTTATAAAATAAAACTTACCAACTTCCGCTCGCGTGTGTTTCCCAGTGGCGGGGTCATATTTGTGAATGGTGCGGTCGAATATGCTGACGAAGAAGAGGGCCTGATGGTCGTGGGACCAGTGGGGGCCCTCGCCCAGCCACACCGGCTCCGTCACTGCCTTCACTTCGGGCGCCATCTGAGGACAACAAACGATATTGTTCCTCTTACAATATTCATTTTATAACATAAAACATGTTAGGACATAGTCACTCTCAACAAGAGCGTTACGCGAGGCGATACGTTTTTCTTGTGCCAAATCCATAAATTTGCAGAAAGATAATTTAAGATAAATTTTAATTTAAACAACTAACATTAAGCATAAAGGGGCATTCTTGATTTTGTTGACCCTGGACTAAGATTACAAGTCACTAGAAACTCAACAAATGCGAGGGCTGCCGCGATTCAGTCTTTGTTTTCCCTGGACAAGTTACCTAAAAGTGAATCTAACTCTATAGAAAGCAAATTATATGCTTGTGTTGTATTGTTGTTGTGTTGGTGAAATTGTAAAAACTACGAGGTTGGCAACACATTAGTAGTTTTTCCAAAAAAAATCTTGAAAATAGAAATACATAAATAAATACTAGAATAAATTTAATAAGCACACAAAACCAGAAACTCAGATATCTAAATGTTCATCAGTAATCGAACCCGAGCCTCACGGGTGATCGGTGGAGTTAGGCGTGTGCGCTAACCCCTTGATCAACGTGGCGGTCAATTCCGATCACAACTTGTTCTCGTTCACAGATCAACTAAATCCCGGACATAGATTGGAGCCAGCACCTATCGCTTAATAGTTACTTATCACCTTCACAATTGAAACCGTCAGATATGAGTTTGATATTTCCTAATGTCATTACAGGATCGGCGATTGAGTGAATAATTAATATATCCCTAACCTATATCCTAATATCACATCAGTAGTGTTGATTTCATGCAAATTGGAATCGGTCGTGTTGGTCCGGGCTCCTTTGCAGAATAGACCATCTGCCTTCCTGCCAGGTAGCTCGTAAAAGACGAACACAGGCTTACCGTCACTAACACCGTGACACCTGACTAGGTGGTAGAGTTTCGCAGCGACTCACCCGGATTGGTACCACCGCCTTAACTATTCCTGCCGCCATAATGTCAGGACGTGTTCCGGTTTGGAGGGTAAGGTAGCCGGTAAACTTACTTTTGCTCGAGGCCTAACATCCCGCCCTCAGGTTGGCAACGCACCATCACCGTCTTTGGTGTTTCTAGGCGACGTGAATTTCTTTCTACTAGGAAATCCGTCTGCTTGTTTGCCTTCTACTATCATAAAAAAATGTCATTTTAGGCGCTCCTTAACACAGGAATAGCAAATTATTAACGTTTGTTTCCAAGAGAATCAACGAATCCGATAAAATAATCTACTTTTTAATTTATTTACGGTGTCACTCATGATGAACTGATCATGACTTTTACACAAGGATTTGCCCAAACACAACGTAACCACGGTCTTGCGATTTTACATTAAAATATATACTCGTAATATACCCAACTCATCATTACATGTCATCATATTTTTTTCAAAATGATTAATGTGTTGCCAACCTCGCCGTTTTTAAATAATTTAAGTGTTTCAGAAATGGTTTCCAATACGGCCGTGTTGTTTGACGTATATTTGACAGGGACGTAACCTTCGAGCACGACAGTAGCGACGTCAAGGTACCATGGTAGTCATGGTAAATGTCGGTTTTGAATAATTAGTTCATTGGAGGGTAACAAGGGGTGGGCCGATTTTGATGAGATCAACAATACTTACGATAGTGGCAAAATGGTATTGATTCTGTTGCACACTGATTAAACTTATCACATATCACTTAAATAAACTTATTTTAAGTATTCAACAAACGATAAGTGTATACGCAAGCATGGCGTACCTCCGACAAAAATAGCTTCATGTAATGGACACGGAAAAAAAATATGTATTATCGTTTTGTGTCTTTCATCGCATCGGTAGTGTTCACACCAAGCTAACAAAATGTGCGTACGACTCAAACATTCACCAATCTCACTAAATGAGGCGATGTTTTTTGAGACAATACAAAAATACAACACGTTTATTCACTGTCCAGTCTTACATAAAAAAAACAATAAAAATAACAGATAGTGTTGAAAATACCAAATGAACTAAATGCGAACCATTACAGTTATTACTTTAGAACCCACATGAACCATCTAAAAATTCCGCAATGTATCTATGAGTCCGTTTAAGGAAAACCTTGACCAAGCGAGCAGCGGCCATAAGTCTCGCAGCTAGTGATGTAATTTTCGTCTCGAATGCGATTATAAGCCTTATGTGTGCTAACGACTATTTTTGTTTCGAAGTCTTTCTTTTGCTTCTACTTTTGACATTTTAATGGCTTATGACTGGGACTGTCTGCCTAAGGAGATAAGTTAGAATATAATAGAAATATTTTTATTCACATTAACCTTACAAGAGGTACTTGTGACGAGTCTAATAATACTAAAAACTACCACCGGATCGGAACGCGACCACACACTCAGTGTGTACGGTCAGTGTGTACTGAGAAGATCCGGCAAGAAACTCAGCGGGCTTGCCTTTTTTTCCTTATTATTTACAAATGTATTAGTATTACATTACACATTATTACTAGTAAGAGATTGGTATGAGGAGCAATTAATCCCTAGCACTCTTATCGTCATTTCTAAAACTATTTTAAAAATTCTTTTTGTAGTTGAAAGAGCGCATTTCTGAGGAAGTCACAATGCCACCCAGTCTGGATCTGATAATGGAATCTCAGGGAAAGCGTGGAAGATACTGTAATATTTTCTAAAAAGATTGGGATTTGTTAATACAATGCATGAGACGTATCTTTTCAGAGTTCTAATTTCATTGATTTTGAATTCTTTTTTTTTGTATATTGTAAACAATTCACAGTTTTATGGACCTGGTTTTGAAGGTTTTTTGTTTTGAAAGAACAATTTGAATCGACAAATTTGTATCTACAAACAAGAAATAAAATCGGCAGTATCATAATATTTGTATAGACATGTCAGTTTATCGGATACACAAATGTTAAATTTTACTACTAAACAAGCAAAATTTAATATGACCACACTAAACAAAAAAATAAAAAAATATTGTCAATTATTCAAATTTCGAAAAACATTAGATGCCTTATTGAATTTTAAAATAAATCAAATTATTAGTAACAAAATCTTAACTAAACTTTATTAAAGAAAATACTCACCCTATTTAAACGATTGGTAATTGAAACTTAAATGATATTCAGACAACAGTCAGAGCTGATTCTTATATAGTGACAGATGAAGATGGCAAACCGACCACAATTAACATTATCTGATACTAGTGGGATGTAAATAACGTATTACAGATTAGATTACAACACTTCTGCTGCTTTTACACAGTACTCAGACATTCGCTCAGGGACTGGGATACTCACCGCTCTGAGTATCCCAATCCCGATCCCGTAACAAAAGATATTTTGTAAGTTTATCATTTAATTTCAAAACTTTTTGAGGATATCACTAAACCGTAATTGGATTTTAATTAACTACTCGCTTGTTTATTTTAAACCGCTTAGTAAACATAACTAATTAAGTTCATATTCGAGTAGGGAATTAATTAATATTATTGTACGGTTATATTCCACGCCGTTAACTGTTTAATTTGGAAGAAAACTCGCTTTGTATTCTGTTAGGTAGGTATACTGTTAAATACCGAGATTTTGTTTATACCGCTCATTGTTATCGCTTGATAGTTTATGGAATTATATAACCGACTGAATTATATGCCGGCGTAATGCGTTCAAAATATCCAAACAACAATTATAAATGCGAAAGTCTGTTTGTCTGTATTTTCACTTTTTCACCTAAACTAATATACCAATTTTGACGAAACTTGATATGCTTATAGTTAAAGACCCGAGTTCAAATATGGGCTTACTGTTTGTTTAAACATATATACATACATATCTTCACGCCAAGTCCCTAAAGGGGTAGGCAGAGAGTATCGAGTGCCAGACCTCACGATCCTGACAAACCATTCCAGCTTCCTTCACATTAATTAGCTTTTTCATACAAACACGTCGGTTTCTGAGACTCTTGGCACAATATCCGAGTGATCTGATCGTGGAATGTCAACCTAGGTCTGCCCTGGTACCTACATACATTCGCATTGTATATCTGCTTTGTCAATCTTTCATCTGTCATTCTTTCCAATTGGCTAGCGTACACGCCTAACTACACCGACAACCGCGAGGCTCGGGTTCGATTCCCGACGGGGGCAGGCATTTGTGTGATGAACATTTAGGTTCCTGCATTTCCGGGTCTGGGTTTTTATTAAATTCATTCTGGTATCTACATATGTATTTCTATATATTATTATATTTGATTAACACCCATAACACAAGCATATAATTTGCTTACTTTGGGGTTAGATTCAATTTGTGTAACTTGTCCAGAGATATTTATTTATTTATTTTATTTTCCTCATGACCGAGCCAGCGGAGCATGTCCTTTCGCATTTTAACACTAACACTTTCTTTCAACCCCATTCTTACTGTTTTTTTTAAATAAACCTTGTTTGTTTAATAAACCATGTTTGTGATGTTTTTTTGTATGAGCTAGATACTTGAATAGAAAAGTAATGGGAAAAACCAGATCGCTTCTGGGCCGTATTACAACTAAATGGTATTTTAACAAGCACTTTGTTTTTAAATCGGGGCAACACCAAGAATGTGATAGTTTTGACATTTAGTTTTAACACGTGTTCGACCGACGGATCGTTCGACAGGAAACATTGACGCTGCGACCCACACTGTTGTGGAAGATCAAAATTTGTCAATTCAACGACGTTCTCATCAACTGGGGTTGTCCAAAAGCACAACATGACGAATTTTGCGATAGGATTTGGCTTTGAAGCTTTACAAGATTCAACTGGTGCAGGAAATGAAGCTGACCGACCGTTCAAATAGTCGTAGATTCGCTCAGATCATTCAGAAACAACCTGCTGTTTTTTTCTGAAAAAAAAAACATTTTCTCAGACGAAGCACATTTTCTTATGTCAGGGTACGACAACAAGCAAAATTGCCGCATTTGGACTTATGAAAATCCGAAAGCAATTATTGAGAAGATGCTCAACGTGTCACTGCACTATGGGGTCTGGAGGCGTGACTGGGACGTTTTTTTCGAAGATGAGGCTGGAAATGTAGTAACAGTGGATGGATCACGGTGTCGCGAGATGTTATCCATTAAATGTTGGCCTATTATTGATGTGAAATGTGGTTTCAACAGGACGGTGGCACATGTCACACAGCCAATGAAACAATCAAATTTCCCGATCGCATAATTCCGCGAAATTCAGCTGTTAAGTGGCCAGCCACCTCGTGTGATCTTACACCAATGGTTTTTTTTTGTGGGGCTATGTCAAAGACAGAGTCTATTCGGAACCAATCCAAGCGATTACAACCTAGAAGCTCAAAATCCATAATGTCAAATAGACCCACCATTTCGCCACACAAGAGATTAAAAATTTTGGTGAAAGAATCAACATCTGTCAGCGTGGTCGTGATGGAAAATGATATCTGGCAAATATCATTTTCCATTCATGATTGCCAAAATTTTCTTTTTAAAATTTGTTTCATTTTTCTTTAAACTCTTTGTTTTAGAAAACAAAGTTCTTGTTGAAATCCCTGTAATTTGCTAAAATTTATAACCGGTACTGAGTATTTGGATCTAATGATGAATCAAAACAATGACCAAATTTGAAAAACCCTTTCGAGAATTAAGATTTCTCATCACAGCCGCGCAAAAGAAAAATAATTTAAACAATAACTACGACAGCCGTTCAGATAGAATTAGCTAGTGATTGAAATACACACACACACACCTGAACCAGCAGCTGTTCATCGACGTTACATAAGTGTGAGTGTGTACAGGGTAACACCAGGCATATCACGGTCGCTATCAGTTTCCATATCGCTATCTGGATCAAACTACGCCGAGTTTGATCCAGATAGCGATTATTATCACTCGAGCAAATTATGAACCTGACTATTTTTAGTTCGATCAAATGGGAACTGGGCGCGTTTATATTGAATATTTGAATTACCTATGAGGAGGGATTTTCAAAAGCGTCTTCTCACAATATCACAATTTCCGTATGATCTTGTGTAACATTTCACTCAACAATGCGATTCCTGACCCAGCTCTGATTTTTTTCTGTAGGATTAAGCTCACAATAGCAACGTCATAATTATGAGCTTCAAGTAATTCGTCTATTATAAAAAAATGTTGTCCTTTATTTCTTTTTTCATTTTGTACATTTCAAGTGTTAAATCTGACACCATGACAGCAATATTTGCCGCATAAAGTGAGCCTCAGATGTCACTTGTAGCTGGATGATGTTTCGTGGATTATAACGACCAATCACCTCTCAGACAAATTTGAAAGGTACTTTTAAAAAAGGAGAAGGCTCTCAATTCGACTGTATATTTTTTGTATGTTTGTAACCCGATTATTCGGCTAATAACAAATTTATTTAGATGTTTTTTAAGATAGATCCTGAATCAGAGGTAGTAGGTACTATAATAATCCGACTAATGGGTTTTGAATTATAATCCATTAATTTTGCACTATTAAGTATAATTCAAAAACGACTAGTAGGATGTTGATAAAATTTATGGGGGATCATAACAAATAGCGACATGGTACCTTATAAAAAGGTTGAAGTCAGGTTTTGGGCTTAATTATTTTAATTAAGTAAAATTTAAACTAATCTGACGATTTAATGATTAACAACCCATCATTGATGAATCCACAGCGGGAGGAGATACAATGGTCCAAGAAATGCCAGTGGAATCAGATAAATCTAAATACCCCTGCTTCATCGTCACTGTACTCCAATAATTTTAGTGCATGTTTCATTAAGGTATACCACAGGCCGTTACTCTATTTGTCTGTTTTTTCTCATTTTCTCAATATAGAGGGTGTTAGGCGCATGGCTGGACAAACGAAAGCGACGAAAAGGTGGCATCATTTGAAAACACTTTTGGGAAAAATGGACTTTAAAAAGGGTGTTAAGTTTTTAAATTAATTGCATAAATCTAATTGCATAAATTCTTCTGAATATTTTATTGTTGGTAATGACTTATTTTACTTTCTGTACGCTCGCCTCTTACGAGCGGCCTGGCCGTGAGTCTCCTTTCTTTAGGTTTTGGCCTTCACGTTAGTATTTTGCCATTAATCAAGTAGAAATTTGCATCAAATTTTATATCAAATATAATAAATCATCAGTCATAAGTCGTAAATAAGTCATGTCAGGCTCTTGGGTAAAACGGCGGCCTCATTACTCAAGCTCATGTAATGAGATTTGGCGGCAACGAGGAAATACACGATACGCTAATTTCTTCATGATTATTTCATTTGTGCACTTTCACTAATCAAAATTGTACAAAATGTCACCAAAATTTACTAATTTCACTCAATATCAACACGAAATTCAATAGTTATGAAAAAACTTCGACCATCTTTTTTCTCGATGTCGCCAAAACTCCCTGGCCGTGAGTCAGATATTCTACTTAGTCGACCTGTACCAACATGGAGCTACAGGCTTAACAATATACTATAGCCGTTATTTTTTTTAAATGGCTAACGTGCTTCTAACCTGGCGGTCTTTACAACTTTATCGGACTTTGTGGGTGAGCAGAGTGGTCAGCCCGAGACATCATTATTTAAATGGTTCCCTACAACGTCAGCAGCAAAGGCTGTCCGTCCTTTCAAATTTATTTATTTTCGTGCGCGGTGATCTTTGGGGACCAGTCATATAAAATAAAATAAATAAATATCCCTGGACAAGTTACACAAATTGAATCTAACCCCAAAGTAAGCAAATTATATAATACAAGCATATAGCATTATATAATTAACTAACACCCATAACACAAGCATATGCATATGCTTGTGTTATGGGTGTTAGTCAACTATACTAATACATACATAGAAATACCTAAATAGATACCAGAATAAATTTAATAAACACCCAAACCCGGAAATGCAGACATTTAAATGTTCATCACACAAATTCCTGTCCACGTCGGGAATCGAACCCGAGCCTCGCGATTGGTCGCTGTAGTTAGGCGTGTACGCTAGCCACTCGACCAACGAGCCGGTCAAATTTATTTTATACATAGTGTAGGGGAGCCAATCCAAATTGTGTTCTTCGAAAAAAAGGAGAAAGCAAAGGAGGCCACCTATCTGTCTGTGACATCCCTATTCTCCGCGTCAATTTGCTGAAAGTAGTTAACCATACAATTCAGCAACAATACTATATAAATTCTCGGGGTTTTCAAATTTTCAATTAGTTCTATACATTCAGTCAAATCGCTGCCCAACGACGGTCCCGGTTTCTGCCTGCCAGTTGGCCTCAGCTAGGAGACTAAATAGTATACCAGCTCCGGCTCGTACCGCCGTTCTTTAGGGCCCGCGAAGTCCGTCGATAATTAAAGTACCAAAGAAGTATAGTAATATATAGTAAGTAAGTATAGTATTGTGTGTGTTTAAAGTTTTATATTAAAGTAATAATATAATAAAAGATTGCTTCCTGAAAGTGCCTTTTTTATAATTACCAGGAAGCCAAACCTACCAGTGCGTAGTGAGCAGTCACCGTTTTACTGAAATTCTAAAATTTTAATGTGTAATAGCAAAATGGATCAACAGTCCAAAATTATAGAAATGTTAAATTTAATATATTGATTTTAGCCAATAAAACGTCGACTGTGTGTAAAGAAAACTTATTCTCTCCGACGACAATCGGAGTAGTAGAACAGTACATTACCAATTAAACGACCGATTACCGGTCTTTTTTTTACCGACGACGACCAATGGTCGACGTCGGTAACGACCAATTACCGACGAACTTAGTTCTACCTGTTCAGCTTCTATGGGAAAAACTAAAATGTTTTTCTAGTTTACATTAGGGCGGGATAGGAAATGTCCTATGTCTGGTTCAAAGCTACCTCCTTATATATTTCAGCCAATTCGGTTCAGCCGTTCTTGAGTTATAAATAGTGTAACTAACACGAATTAGATAAACTGAATAAGCGAAAGGAGTAGACCAATGTATTGATACAAAAAATATAAGCCTCTTTTTACACTTAAATTGTAAAACTTGGCCATACAAGATTATTATAGAAACTGGAACGTGTGAATAGGGACCACTGACACTAGTACTGCATGACAGATAAGACCGTAAACACCAATCAGGGTAAGAGGACTTCTAACAAATAAAATAAAACACAAAAACTCACAACTAATAAAAATACAACACAGTCTGCGGGTACAGTCGAAACGTACTAGTTGATATGTAATATCTATCATCTATATATCTATATTATATAGCCGCCTGTATCTAATCTGCAGGCCAAGACTACCACACGTCGGCCCAGATTACATCAACCACTTCACTTGGGTCTTTGTGTTAAATATGTTTCTGACAAGTATTAGGTAGTGGTCTTTTTACGAGAACACCTCTGTCACGTACTATAACTACAGTGCACTACATTGGAGCACCATCCAGTTCAAACGGTAGATGGTAAACTTACACAAGGCCTAACACCCCGGTCGGACAGCGACGCACCAATAACATCATTATGATAGGCATGGGTGACTTGTACAGTAAACCAAGTATACTCGACCAGCGCAATATAAGTCTTTGCGTCAAGTTTTAAGTTTCAATTTTGTTTGCGTTTGATACGACAGTGATGGTTATTTTGTTGCGCATCCACTAAACTAATTTTAAGTTATCGCTATCTTCTTTCAACGCAAGTAATAGAAAGAGACAACACGCTTTTAGTGCTGTTAGATTAGTCTATACACGTTATTTCTACAAACGTTTAATGTATCACTCGGAAAACGTTGTTTAAAAACATCGCGATTTGACAAGTTTAAATAGATTTTATCACTGGCAATCAATCTTAATAATTGAGCGATAAAAATACATTATTTTTCGCAATTTAAATATCTACGTTATAAAACACGTTGAGTCACATTATTTACGAGCTTAATGACGCAAGTAACTCAACTAGAATTAGTGATTACGTAAATCATAATTATTTAGTTACGTAACACAGGCAGAGCTTGAAATATCAGTACTTTTAGAACTGGTGGTAGCGGCCTTGAAGCAATACTGATATCAAAAGCGTTACCTGTACGCTTAGTACTGGTACCAGTACTATTCTTAGCGTATTTTTAGCACTTGCCCTGTGCTTAGGTTTTTCGCCCCAGGCAGGATTTGAACTTGTAACCTTTCGTCTCAAGCCGACGAATGCTTTATTCTAACCAATTGAGCTACTGAGGATTCAAGTCCCGTGGCGAAATTTTTAATTCCTTTCTAACCCGTTAACGCGGGTAGTTATGTCCTGTAGATACACAGTTCCGTGTACCTACTAAATGAGTTCATCATTACAGACGAAATTCACATTTATAATGGCCCTGTGCTTGGGTTAAATTTCTATACATTTTAAAGAAGGAAAAGAAAGAAAAACAACCATGGGGTAGAAATATACGCGAGCAGTTGCTCAAAACCCGGCTTTATATCAGGAGTGCAAGCAATGTGAACGGCGTGAGGATAACTCATGAACATGATCAAGGGTCAGAACGTACCTAATTCCTCATTTAATTAATACTTTGCTAAGCGAATTACCTAATTGTAGTACTATCTATATTTTAAGCGCAATAAAAATGCAAAAAGCATACTCTAATTATTTCATTATCACGTAGCGATTTGATTATATTTTTTTCGAAAGAAATGGGAAAGAAAAGAGTCAGAGATGGTCCCACACCCATTTTATAATGATCCGACTAGTGGCTTTTGATTGATTTATTTATTTAACACTTTATTGCACTCAAAAACTAAAAAACACAAAATACACGAGAAGTTAAAAATGCACAAAAGGCGAGCTTATCTCTAACTAAAGAAATTTCTTCCAGCCAACCCAAAAAAAATTAAGCTGTGAAAATAAAATGGATATTATTCTATTATACATAATTTTTGTATATCTTGACATCAAGCAACGATGATTATTCCTGATAAAAAATGTGTGATGTTGATAAAATTACTAGTGGAATGTTAATTAAAATTATGTGGAACCATCTTAGACTAATTAGCTAACTAACGAGAAAAGACTCACGTGGTAATGAAATAATTGGAGAAGAGTTTAGAGAGTAGATTTTAGCGCAGTCAAACTGCAAACAGTTTGACTGCGCTAAAAGTAGTATCTTCACGCCCATATCCCCGAAGAGGTAGGCAGAGGCACAACCAGGGTACCCACGACTAGCCGAAGATACAAAGTCTCATAATGTGATAGGTGGCAAGCCTATCGCCAACCGGGCACATATCCTATCCCGAGCAACATTTTTTTTATTAGAAAATTGGAAAAATCCGATTTTCTTTTTGTTGCCCGACCCGGGATTCGAACCCGGGACCTCATGCAGTCAAGTCCAACAACTGAACCGCTAGACCACAGAGGCGATGTAGGTAAAGAAATTG
Organism: Calephelis virginiensis; assembly: GCA_002245475.1. Lineage (NCBI taxonomy): Eukaryota > Metazoa > Arthropoda > Insecta > Lepidoptera > Riodinidae > Calephelis > Calephelis virginiensis. The sequence continues at coordinate 34,610 of NJDC01011871.1, read as the reverse complement.
CGAAGTTTCTGGAAATAAAAAGAAATATAACTGGTGACGAAACTTACGTCCTTGTGTTTTTATTCTTTTGCTTGAAACATTAAAATTCTACCCAAAGATACCACGGAAGCCCCAAATATTTAAAATTTTGAAAATGTTATAATACACCCTTATCTACATTCAATCTATGTTATGTATATGCTGTATAATTTTTCAGTATTGAATAGTGAGAATGATTTGTTATAATAAAGAGTTTTTCGCTGGTATCTTGTATTTATGTAATATTCTTCATTACTTCATATCTTCAGAACCACTGAGTAGATTTACATAATAAAGTATCGTTAGATCTGTCTTAAACCGGGCTCAGACGTTTGGTTTCTTGAGCAGGAAGTCGTACTCTGTATTGCTCTTCTTTCATATAAAATGATCAAAGTGGCGGACAAGTTCTAATTAGGAAACAGCCTAATGTTCGTTTTCTGTTCTTTCCAGTCGTAAGAACGGATAAAACCTAATGACGTCCCCAGACGCATCGCTCGCGTACATTTGGGTTGGGCCGCCGCACATCAACGGAAATTTTCGTTCAGAATAGAGATGGTAAAAGTGTATCTCAGATAGGATTGGGACATTGTTATCTCGATCTGTTGTGACATATCAGTAAAACATATCATTTCACATATAAGTCATCAAACTGATATGGGAGCTAGTCTGAAAGCTTGAAGTAGATTGCAGTTGGCGGTAGTTAGGTCACAGTTGCTGTAATTTATTTAATTTAATTGTTTAATTCATGGTTTATTTGATAATATGTTTGGTGAAAAAAAAATATATTAAAGTTTATTTAAATCTTCTGAAATTTGATTTGCAGTGACAATACGAAATTATGTATCATACGGTTCATCATATGATACGGTATGTTTAGGCACGGTAATGTAATATACAGTATTCCATCTTCATGCAAATGGTCAAAAACACGTTTATACATACGCATCTCGGGTTCGGTATGCACTCGGTATACCATCGTTCGACGTTGCGCCGCAATGACAAACGGTCGACGTAATAGCGATTTCTGAATGTTATTTCGGTTTAACAGTCCATATGATTAACTTAATATGGCTAAGAACAACTATAGACTATATTGTAATGTTTTTGAGCTTCGCTTAAGCGGTTAAGGATGGATTTTTATGAAACCTGGTAATCAAAAACACCACATTCATTTTTATTGAACATTTTAAATTTTTAGTCATGTTAGAGTTCGATCAATTTGTTTCATTCTTCCTGTTATTTTTTTTAGTCTATGATGTTTCAAAACCGTTTGTCAAATTATGCAATGAATATTTTTAAAAATCGTATCCGAATCTGGCAACATCGTTGTATTTTCTTTTAAATTTGCTCTGTCTCGCAGGGCCCATTAAAATGAATCTAGCATTCTAACGGTAGGTTAACAATATCGACCTCACCTGGTTTTGACTCCTAAATAAATACAAGTGGTGGTGGTTATTTACAATTTGTTAATGTTTATTGAACAAGTGAATAT
>NJDC01011871.1:18420-29468 GCA_002245475.1 Calephelis virginiensis | reverse complement strand
ATTATTCCTGATAAAAAATGTGTGATGTTGATAAAATTACTAGTGGAATGTTAATTAAAATTATGTGGAACCATCTTAGACTAATTAGCTAACTAACGAGAAAAGACTCAAGTGGTAATGAAATAATTGGAGAAGAGTTTAGAGAGTAGATTTTAGCGCAGTCAAACTGCAAACAGTTTGACTGCGCTAAAATCATTATTGTTTACGTACTATCTATGTCTAATAAAATGCATTTGATATAAAAACCCAAGCTATTTTTAAGAATACCTTTACGTAGTAGGTAAAGAAATTGCGAAGTTTCTGGAAATAAAAAGAAATATAACTGGTGACGAAACTTACGTCCTTGTATTTTTATTCTTTTGATTGAAACATTAAAATTCTACCCAAAGATACCACGGAAGCCCCAAATATTTAAAATTTTAAAAATATTATAATACACCCTTATCTACATTCACTCTATGTTATGTATATTGTTACAATAAGGTTATAAGTACAATATCCTTTTCATGTTTTGGACTCACCGACTGGACAGGGTAAAGATTTTCGCTGGTATCTTGTATTTATGTAATATTCTTCATTACTTCATATCTTCAGAACCACTGAGTAGATTTACATAATAAAGTATCGTTAGATCTGTCTTAAACCGGGCGCAGACGTTTGGTTTCTTGACCAGGAAGTCGTATTCTGTATTGCTCTTCTTTCATCTAAAATGCTCAAAGTGGCGGACAAGTTCTAATTAGGAAACAGCCTAATGTTCGTTTTCTATGCATTCCAGTCGTAAGAACGGATAAAACCTAATGACGTAACCCCAGACGCATCGCTCGCGTACATTTGGGTGTGGCCGCCGCACATCAACGGAAATTTTCGTTCAGAATAGAGATGGTAAAAGTGTATCTCAGATAGGATATGGACATTATTATCTCGATCTGTTGTGACATATCAGTAAAACATATCATTTCACATATAAGTCATCAAACTGATATGGGAGCTAGTCTGAAAGCTTGAATTAGATTGCAATTGGCGGTAGTTAGGTCACAGTAGCTGTAATTTATTTAATTTAATTGTTTAATTCATGGTTTATTTGATAATATGTTTGGTGAAAAAAATAAAAGATTAAAGTTTATTTAAATCTTCTGAAATTTGATTTGCAATGACAATACGAAATTATGTATCATACGGTTCATCATATGTTACGGTATGTTTAGGCACGGTAATGTAATATACAGTATTCCATCTTCATGCAAATGGTCAAAAACACGTTTATACATACGCATCTCGGGTTCGGTATGCACTCGGTATACCATCGTTCGACGTTGCGCCGCAATAACAAACGGTCGACGTAATAGCGATTTCTGAATGTTATTTTGGTTTAGCAGTCCATATGATTTTTTTTTAACATAATATGGCTAAGAACAATTATAGACTATATTGTGATGTTTTTGAGCTTCGCTTAAGCGGCTAAGGATGAATTTTTATGAAACCTGGTAATCAAAAACACCACATTCATTTTTATTGAACATTTTCAATTTTTGGTCATGTTAGAGTTCGATCAATTTGTTTTATTCTTCCTGTTTTTTTTAGTCTATGATGTTTCAAAACCGTTTGTCAAATTATGCAATGAATATTTTTAAAAATCGTATCCGAATCTGGCAACATCGCCACTGTGGGCGCACGCCGTCGCCCCCCTACGCTAAGAGTCCCCGCGGCTAGGACTCATTTATTGAAGTTCGCTCCGTTGTCGTGCGCTATCCGTCTTATAAATTCAATTGCAGTAGAAATAGATATTTTTATTTGTAGCCTAGCTAAATTCACAGAACTCGCACAAACCTACATGGAAAGGCAATGTATTAATTATTAAATTGTTATTATATTTCTAACTCACAATGTCGTTTTGGGGAAACCTGTAAAGATTTTGTGAATTTGTTCTCAATAAATAAATAAATAAAAATAAATATTTTCTTTTAAATTTGCTCTGTCTCGCAGGGCCCATTAAAATGAATCTAGCATTCTAACGGTAGGTTAACAATATCGACCTCACCTGGTTTTGACTCCTAAATAAATACAATTGGTGGTACTATACTAGGTTATTTACAATTTGTTAATGTTTATTGAACAAGTGAATATCAATGGCTACGACATGCGACACAAACTAAATCGCAAACTGGAAAAATTAACAACACTTTATCATTCGAAATTTTCATAATAGTTGTCTTATCGCAAATAAAAAAAATTAAAATTGCACCATGAATCAGATATTCTTCTATTTGTATCAACCTTTCACGATATGTATCACTGTACGTATGAAATTTCAAATACAAAAACCGTACGTGTGCGCTAGCCTTACGGATTCCGAATCTGAATTCCTGGTTCGTAAACCGTATCAAGAACCCGGCCGTCTATGCCCGGTTTTAGCAGCCCAAGTATTCTTAGATAAAAGAACAGTTTGGCGCAACTTTCATTTAAAAAAAAAAAGTTTGATATGTTTTTTATTCGCCCAAATCATATGCCACTAGTTGCCTTATATCTGAATGCCTTTAGACTTACTTTCAAATTATATGGGTTATATCTTTTCAAGTAAACTTCATACAAAATTCAGGTTTGCTATGTATCTATGGAAGTCCCGCCTCTTATTGCGTAGTATTTATATACTCTTTGATAAAAGACGTTAGAAAAACTAAACAAGACGGCTCTAAGACGCCACTGTATTTCGTATTATTTTATTTAATATTTTATTCAATATTTAATTAAAGGTCTCAACACGAGGATTTCAAAAAGGTCATGATTATTGTTGGTTCAAAGTGGAGGCAAGCGCTGGTCTGTAAAAATCTCGCCAATTAGTGCTCGATACTCTTACTACTTCGCAAGGGACTTCGCGTGAAGATACGTATGTAAAACACAATCGTGCAATACCTCTCCGGTTGTTTTTCATACCATAATGCTGCCTGGAAGAAACAGCTGCTTAACGGTAAGTATAAGCTGAGTAGTAAACAACATACTGGTACCTACATGGCTAGCAAACTCCGCTCGGGTTCGATTGCCTACAGTCCGTTCCAGCATACATATTATTAAGTTATAGACACTTACATACACTAAATATATAAGCCTAATCGCCTCTGTGGTCTAGCGGTTCAGTTGTTGGACTTGACTGCATGAGGTTCCAGGTTCGAATCCAATTTTCTAATAAAAAAAAAAAGTTGCTCGGGATTGGATTTGTTCCCGGTTGTCGATAGGCTTGCCACCTATCACATTGTGGGACTTAGTGTCTTCGGCTAGCCGTGGGTACCCTGGTTGTGCCTCTGCCTCTGCCTACCTCTTCGGGGATATGAGAGCGAAGATACTTTTTTTTTAATAGATAAGCAAAATCGATCAAAGTTAAGCATGCGGACGGACTTTTTAATGATTATAAATAAACGTAGCGGATTGATATCCAAGAAGTTTAAGGCGCGTTGCCAACCTCGTGTGTAATCTAGTTGGGTAGAGAAGATTGTTCATCGGCTAACCTTCAAATTGGAATACTACCATGGCGAAAGGGGAGAGCTCTTCTGTAAAAGCACGGGCAGTGTTTCCAAAGGGATACAACTTAAGCACCTTCAAGAAAAGAGCGTACTGATTCCGTAAAGATCGACAACGCATCTGTGATACTCCTGGTGTTGTGGATGGTCGTGGGCGACATGACCACTTACTACCAGGTGACGCACTTGATTGTCCGCCTGTTCTTCTATAAAAGAAGAGGTAGGATGGTGATTGATGATATCTTGATCCTTTATCTGAGCTTTTCGGGGTACGGATTACCCCAAAAAGCTCAGATAAAGGCCGCATTTTGGGCTAATACTAGATTTTACAATTACAATATAAACGCGACAAAAGAACCTTTTGTATGGTCTATGACGTAAAATAAATATTGTCTATTTTATTTTTAACTCACTTCAAAAAAACGAGGAGGCTACATATTCGACTCCTACATTTTTATGTACCTATCTTAATTGATTTCTCCGTCAATTCTGAACCGATTTTAAAAAAGTATCTTCTTCACGCCCATATCCCCGAAGAGGTAGGTAGAGGTACAATCAAGGTACCCACGACTAGCCGAAGACACTTAAGTCCCACGATGTGATAGGTGGCAAGCCTATCGCCAACCGGGCACATTTCCAATCCCGACCAACATTTTATTATTAGAAAATTGGAAAAATCCAATTTTCTTTTTGTTGGCCGACCTGGGACTCGAACCCGGGACCTCATGCAGTCAAGTCCAACACTCGGACGCTAGACCACAGAAGCGATTTTAAAAAATATTTTTTATTTGCAAAAGTTTATTATGGAGGACTCATTGCCATCAAGTCTGATCAGAATATGGACTCTCAGGTAAAACAATGGAAATATTTTAAATTTCTTAAGTAGATGAATTACTTATTGAAATTTAAATCCGTTTTTGCAGTCTTGTTGCTCTTAAATTATACGTATTATATTTAGGAAATACATATAAACACCCAATGCTTCCTAGTATAATAGCTTGCAGTAGGTACTCATACATAATGTATCGTGATATACATCAAATTCATTATCAATTTTATCGTAATATGTTCGCGATAACGTGGACCATTCCAGTAAACAGAATCTCCATATCGCAGGAGTGATATAACTAATGGTTTCAGATGTTGTTTATGTAATTGGAAGTTAAAGAAGCAGATGGACAAAGTGAGGGTACATCTCAGGGAACTCTAGGGACTATCGTATCATTAAAATCGAAACAAGACAGTTGCGAGCGCGGTTTTGTTATGGCAGGCACATTTAGGACAACAACAGCATAATCAACAACATAACAAAAGAAATGTATTCAGTCGAATGAACTTTTTTCGTTAGTTATATCTTTCTAAACAAAATATCGTTCATGCAGTCAATAGGAAACGGACAGCGATTTTGTCCGACGCTTCTAGACTGGCCGCGAGTTTCACTTGGTGCAATTTTTATTTTGTGACCCCAGAGCGACCTACCGGCGGTAAGTTGCAACTCTGTCCGCCAAAACGAAAATTAACAGGAATTAGCATTAAGATGACAGGAATTGTGCGACAACAATACAAGTTGTTTTGTCAACCTGGGCTTGAGATGTTATGGCTCTTCGGTAGGATAGTTGCGCGGATTTTATAATGATTCGTGGTGAAATCACAACCCATACAACGCTCAAAGCTCACAAAGCAATTTACACTAGTGTTATATTTTTAAATGAAAACAAAAAAACAAAAGCAACACAAACTCACCTTGACCATATTATCAAGCTGCTCGGGATTGCAATGTTCCATGGGCTCGACTTATGGTTTGTTGGTAGGTATTTGAAGAACTTCAAATCCTTTCCCATATACTGCCACTGTTACAAACCCCCTGTAATGTTAAGATCGTTTTAGAAATACTATTCCGATAGCAAAAACTTCTTAAAAGAACAACTCTTTTAATATTTCTTAAGCAATTAAAAAGTTTGAATTAATACAATTTGGAATTTATTTTTCCATTTGTAATATCTTTACACAACCTCTGTCGCCTTCTTGTAGGTTTTACTGAAATATATTTCTATTATATATACCTAGTTGTTTCAGAAAATTAATAACGAGGCATAAAACAACAGCAATCATTTCGAAAAGGTAAATTTTGGTTTCATGTTATAGGAAGGCAAACAAGCTAACGGATTTCTTGATGTTAAAAAATTCACGCCGCCTAGAGACACCAAAGGTGGTAATGGTGCGTTGCCAATCTGAGGCCGAGATGTTAGGCCTCGAGCAAAAGTAAGTTTACCGGCTACCTTACCCTCCGAACCGGAACACGTCATGACGTTATGGCGGCAGGAATAGGTAAGGCGGTGGTACCAATCCGGGCGAGTCGCTGCTAAACTCTACCACCTAGTCACATATCACGGTGCTAGTGACGGTGAGCCTATGCTCGCCTTTTACGAGCTGCATGGCGAGAAGGCAGACTGTCTATTCTGCAAAGGAGCCCGGACCAACACGGGGAAAATCACACAATTAATCATTATAACACAACACATTCGATTTAATCTTAGTGGACACACCAATTTCGTGGCTTTCTTGCGTTTAAAATTCCGTTTTGATTTTTTTTTAATACGAAATTATTCCGAACTTATGTGACGGACCTTAAAATGTCTCTTGAAAAAAGTTAAATATCATGTTCAATTACGAGTATATATAGTGAAACAATCAGTGAGTATTTAAAAATAGCACCCCCAGTATTATACTCAACCGGAAACGCGACCAACATCTACAGGGAGCATTAAATATAAACAACAAAATACGAATTGCAATCGTTACTGACAACTTGTATGCTTATGATGGCGTGTCCACATTTCCATGCGACACGTTACGGTACGTCGCCGTGTCGCGTTAGTGCACTATTAGTATTACTCAGTTAATGTTTCATTGTCTTAGCGATCAGTCGTTGACATAGTATAAAAGATGTCCCAGATTATTGACTGTGTTTTATCAAATTCACTTATTGAACACTTAGATTTACACGTTGCGGTCGAATATACCGATAGTAAAATGTGTTTCAGCAATCTTTATTTATCATATAGGCTTAGACAGACTTGCAATAATTAGCGGAATCATTATTTTTAACCACAGTCGGAAGAAGGGAGGTACTATAAGTTTGACCGTGTGTGTCTGTGTGTGCATATCTGTGGCATCATAACTTTGATCTGATAGACCGATTTCGAAGCGATTTTTTTTTATTTGAAAGATAAGATGATCGAGATGCTTCTTAGCTACATTGCACATAAGTTTTGTTGGAAGTTACCAAAAATTTTTCAAGTTTGTGTTATTAGAATTTTACTAGCACGAGATAGGCACGTTCCTATTGCTATCCTACTACGCTACTGATTTGTTAATTCTTTTATTGGGTGTACCCTAAGAATTAAACATATCCGTCACACTCTTTTAATGTAGCGATCATTCTGGAGGAATACAACTGAAAAAATAAAGAATAATTGATTTTTTTAGATTCACATACTTTCATCCCGGAGCCAAAAGTCATCTCCGATAAGTGTACATTGTGTGTATTTATGTTAAGATGTTATTAATAACAGAACTTACTCATGATACGTTAAAACTTCCATCCCTTGTATATCAGCGACATCACTGAATACTTGTGTTACGAAGCTACATTCAATACCATTTTTAGTATTTAGCTTGAAGATTGTCACTCTTTGGTCTATGGACGCAGATATCATAATATTGTCTAACAAAACCAGACCATTTATTTGGGAACTGTGATATTTATCTAAGCACTGTGTATCAATTTTTGTTATTTCAACATTATCTAAAACATTGACTTTCAGTAAACTTAAATGTATTGCATTGTCGTCACCCCCTGTAGCTATAACAATTTTATCATCATTTACTTTTGAAGCAATTGCATTTATTCCTGATTTATTAGTTAATAATGTTATGATCGGTTTAATTTCCTCCACTCGAGTAATATCCCACATGGTAACTTCGCTTCTTGTAGTACAGGTGGCTAAAAATATTTTATTACTGTAACTTAATAAATGAGTCTTCAAAATACATGTCTTATGGTACTTTACTTCCATTATTGGTAATAGTTTGTTCGTTAAACTAAATATCCTTATAATGGCATCAGAACATGCTAATATTATTATAATTTCATTATTAATTTTTAATATTTCCAAGTCCATAATTCTAGTTTCTGGATCAAAATCAATTGTATGTGACCTCCATGTTTTATTTCCTTTTCTTTCTTTATCTGTTCCTTTAATAAGATAGTCAACTAACTCTTCTGTTAGAATGTGACATATCTTTTCAGTGTTTGTAAGTTCAACAATTTTAGCACATATTTGTGCTCTGCCACCAGCGGATACTAATATGAATTTGTTTTCGCCTAATGGTAATATCTTGATGCTTCTAATATTAGAGAGTTGCTTAAAAATTAATATGTCCTTAAAGTTATCAACTTCTAGCTTTGACATCCTTAGTGTAGTATCTTCACCACCTGTTATTATAAATCTTATATCTTTGTCTGCGTTAAAAACAACTGATTTTAAACAGTTTATTTCTTTGGAGTGTGTACCACTTATCACATTTATAGACGCTATTTTATCAATCTGAAAAGTGTGTTGATAGATTCTTGAATTTTTCAAATACATAAACTTGACAATTTCTTTATATTGGTCTTCAACATAATCTATATATCTTACAACATCCCACGACCTATGACCTCCACCACAATTTACTTCAAGTAGCTTAAGATTATTTTCAATATCGTAAACTACAAAGATTCTTTCATCGAAGCCACAGATTAAAGATTCATTAAATATAAATTTTTCTACCCACTGAAATTCAACTTCTTTAGATCTCATATATTTTATTCCTTCTACTTTATTTGCAATGGTAAAGTATTTAACCGTACCATTTCTTCCCGTCGTAATAAATGTATTATCTTTAATTGTTATAGATGTAGCGCCATATCGTCCATGTACTTTATCAAAAGATTTGAGAGGATTCTTGTTTCCTTTGATATATATATACACGTGTCCGCAGCGATCGCCAACAATAAGATGTTTTTTTAAACTTATAGCACAAGCAGTCAACCACCGCTCCTTACATGGAGGTAAAATGAATGTTGCAAAATGATCTAATTCGGAGCCACTAGATGCTAAAACAGTTATGATTCCGTCTTCCGAGCAAAATACTAGATGTCTATTGCCAGCCCAATGCATAGATAAAATTCTTTCTATGTTTAACTTCACATTTATTATATTTTGAATTTTTGCATCTCCCTTACAACTCTCAACAAAAATATCTAATTTTCCGCCCATATCTGCTACAGCGATAATTTGCTTACAAGAAGATAAACTAAGCATTTTATATGTAGTTTCATGTTCTAACTTTTGTATTGAATAAGAATTTAATTTTAAGTCATAATAAGCAATACTGTCTTCGTTTAGAATAATTACATTTTTACGAGCTGTGAATTCAAGTTTTTTTGGTGTACCTACATCAAAATTAATCATTTCACTTTTACCATATTCTGATTTAAGAGATAATGGATGTAATATCAAACCACAATCACCACCCCCAGTAGCTAAATGTGTCTCATCGGCATCTACTGACCAAATGCAACTATTTTGATGGGACATGATTTTTCTAATTAAATTCCCTTCAAAGTCCCAAAAACAAATACCAGAATCTTCTCCTACAGAAATAATGCAGTCATTCGTGATACAATTTCTCATCACTCTGGCTGAATGGCCATATAAATCAGTTAGACAACTGATAGTACAATTCTTCCAATATTCTTTGTCACGATGATGAACATTCCCATCATTATTTATTCTCCAAATTCTGACAGACCTATCGTCCGAGGTTGTCACTATAATACCTTTCACTGGATTAAATGATATTGAAAATATAACACCCTGCAATAAAAAACTATAATAAGTAACAAACTTTAGAATAAAATATTGTGCACAGATTAAGGGAATGTAGAATATCATAAATGCAATTACACATAATAAGTAATAATAGTCTAGTAAAAATAAAAATGCATTTCAAAAGCTAAATTAATCTGGAAGTTTCTTGATTAGCAAACACAAATATTTATATTCATCACAAAAGAGTGAAGCAGAATGGAATTCCATCTTATTGTATTCAATATTATTAGGCATGTAAGCATAATATGGCATATATTAAAAATGAATGATAACATTAATTCACAAACAACCCTAACTTGGGTTGTTTGAGAATGAATGTCAATCAATCAATCAAATCAGTACAACTAGCAGGTTTGTAACATCCATTGATAGAAACTAACAATTGTGTGTAGTAAGTATATACGCAAAAAAAAAACTAAAGTCAATTTACAAGAGGCACTATACAAGTCTTTCTGTGTAATGTCATGTTAAGGCCATGTGTAATATTTGGTCCAGCAGATTTATTCGAAAAATTTAAAGGCTATTTATTGATACACAATATTTTACATGTCTCATAAATTGATGCTACATTTTTGGCACACATACCTTATGTCCTCGCAAATAATGGATAGGTCCATCGTTACAACTCCACACAATAACTTCAGAGTAAACAGTTCCACCAAAAGCTATTATATCATCTATTAAGGCTAAGAGGAGTCCACTGTACAATATAGAGTTGTCTTTACTAACAAATGAAGTTTCTAATACTTGACTAGTTGCATTCCACACCTGAAATTAAAAATAAATATTTTTGGTTAATAATTATTAGATTTACATACATACATACATATCTTCACGCCAAGTCCTTTACGGGGTAGGCAGAGAGTATCGAGTGCCAGACCTCACGATCCTGACAAACCTGTCTTGCTCCCTTCACATTCATAATCCTTTTCATACAAACACGCCGGTTTCGGAGACTCTTGATTTAATAAGATAGATTTAATAAGTCTTATTCTCATTACTTGCAACATAATACACATTTGGCCATTAAACCAAAACAAACAACCTATTACTGCACAAATACCTGACACCCATACTTCAAGTCTAAGTTACGTCCAGTCTACCTGGGAAATTGGTTTGAAAATGATTTTTGTCACATATTTTTGGGTGTTGTTGGTTTAAAATTGTTTTAACCTAATTGTACCAATTTTGTTTTCGTTTGTACTTCAATAGTTAAATGGGGTCCAATAGGGTTGAAACATGATTTTGGATCCAGTGGCCGTTCCTTTGAGGTACAAACGACGAATTTGGATGAATTGCCTTACGGGAGACCTAGACAGCGGGGGTCCTATTGGGCTCCTTTTAACTTTTGAAGAACTGCTTATTGAATAGGCTACAAAACCACTGGATCAATAGTAAAATTGTTTAGACGCCGACTTCATCCTTGATGAACATATGCAACATTATTTCTAGAAAAAGTCTGCTAGTCACAGATAAAAATATCTTAACACACTTCGAATTCACAATATCTGGAGATATTGGGATAGTAAAAAAAAAGTTAGTATCTTCACGCCCATATCCCCGAAATGGTAGGCAGAGGCACAACCAGGGCACCTAC
>NJDC01011871.1:3473-18064 GCA_002245475.1 Calephelis virginiensis | reverse complement strand
AAAAGTCTGCTAGTCACAGATAAAAATATCTTAACACACTTGGAATTCACAATATCTGGAGATATTGGGGATAATAAAAAAAAGTAAGTATCTTCACGCCCATATCCCCGAAGAGGTAGGTAGAGGCACAACCAGGGCACCTACGACTAGCCGAAGCCACTAAGTCCCACAATGTGATAGGTGGCAAGCCTATCGCCAACCAGGCACATTTCCATTCCCGACCAACATATTTTTTTATTAGAAAATTGGAAAAATCCAATTTTGTTTTTGTTGGCCGACCCGGGATTCGAACCCGGGACCTCATGCAGTCAAGTCCAACACCCGGACCGCTAGACCACAGAGGCGATAATAGAAACAGTAAAACACAATTCAGCAAAATAAAATAGAAGAAATAACTAAATTGTATCTCCTAACTCAGAGCTAACAGACACTCCACAGAATTAGAGGCCCCATTTTTCTTTTATATCCGGCGGGTTAAGGGGGTTACATTGATTACCTTTGCACTTAATTGGAATACAACTTCGCAAACAAGCTCCAAGTATTTTTTTAAATTTTTCTATAGACATTAAACCACTCAGAATCGCCCCATTTTTTTCATATCCGGCAGGGTCAAGGAGTTATGAAAATGGTTTCAATATACGCCTATACCTTTCCTTAACATACTTATGTATATTTGAGGTTGCACATTGTATGGAAACGAAAACACAATTTTTATTTAAAAATGTTGTCTATAAAATTGTAATAACTACACCAACATCTAAGTATTTTCAGATTTTACCTAACCTTTTTACACTGAAAACTAAAGAGGTCTTGTAAGCCTTTATCAGCGGCTGTCAAAGTAAAAAAAAGCTAATTTTTTTAGAACATTTGTATGAAAACGGGCCGCATTGTGGCTGCCCTGGAGAGGCTGATTTGCGAGGGGCTAAATTCACCTTCATCTAGATACTGAATTAAAAACCATCTAGCAAACCATTTATAAAGTTACCCTAAGAATAACTCTTTGAAATCTACCATAGATAAAGACTGATTTAATATATACAAGTCCACAAGAATTGACACAGCTATGCTTTAGCGTTCAAAGCTAAAAAAATTTTAGTAACTGTAGATCTGAGTGGTTAACCAGTCATGTGCTTTACCTCTTACTCCATAGGAATATAATTTCTTTTGCTCATATCAAGAAAAATTTCAACTTTTCTAGCTTTTCCGTTTAATGTCTGTTACATCTCTTATTAGATTGAAACAAGCTTGTGTAGTAGAAGAACCCTTTCTAAATCCGAATTGATTTTATGTTTATTTAAAAAAATATATAAATATTATCATACATTACTTTTTTGAAAAGTTTCAATTGAACAGGCTTTAATGTAATTGGCCTATAATTATTAGGTTGGGTTTTATCAACATTTTTATAAGTTTACTATAGAATATTCAAGCACTGATGGATAGTAAACTTGTTCAAATGATAAATAAGAATGGGACTAATTCTTAATACAGTCAGTTTTAAAATTTCTGTGGTCATATCAAAACCGACAGACCTTGTATTATTCAATTTTAGAATGACTATCTTAAATTTGTTTTCCCATGTAGGTAAAAGAAATATTGATTAGAGTTATTTTTAATTCCATTGCAAATTATATCACTGTTTGCTTCTTGCTAAGTATAAAACAAACGTTTACCTGTACTATATTATGAGCAGTTAGAAGTCCTATCTTATCTTCCCGAATCCAGACCCCTGCATGTAGCCAATCATCACACAAAACAGGTTTCATAGTGACTGGTTTGATATCATCATCATAAGTTGATATGATCAAAACATTAAACTGCTTTCCTCCAAAAATTAGAATATGAGGTTTTTTTTCTAAAGGTTCTATTCCATAAATCTTTTGGCCTTCCAAAACTTTAACTTTGTTTATGTATTTCTGTGTGTATTTGTTATAGATATTTATATAACTACCAACACCTGTAAGTAGAAAGGAATTATTATGTATTCATTAGGTTCCACTAAAAAAATTAAACACCTTACCACAAAAAACTTTAGAAACCTGTTTAACTAAACACTTTTCAAATCCAAATTGACATTCATCATGACATATATGGCAGCATATGGAGGGGAAGTTAGCCCCTCGCAAATTAGCCTCTCCAGGGCAGCGACAATGTGGCCCACTTTCATACAAATGTTATAAAAAAAATTCAACTTTTGTTTACTTTGACAGTCGCTGATCAAGGCTTATGTGACCTCTTTAGTTTTCAGTGTAAAAAGGTTAGGTAAAATCTGAAAAAACTTAAATGTTGGTGTAGTAATAAAAATTTTATCGACAATATTTTCAAAAAAATTGTGTCTTTGTTTCCGTAGGACATGCAACACCAAATATACATAAGACATGTGAAGGAAAGGCATAGGCGTATATTAAAACCATTTTCATAGGCCCTTGACCCTGCCGGAAATAAAAAATGGGGAGGTTCTCTGTGGTTTTATGTCTATAGAAAAAAATTCAATTAAATTAAATAGACAATTAATGTAGGCAAATCTTTACACCGTTTGCATAACCTCCTGACCCCGCCGGATATAAAAAAGGGGCGGCAATTCTGTGAGGTATCTATGTCTGTAGAAAAATATTTAAAAAAAATACTTAGAGCTTGTGTGCAAAGTTGTGATCTTATTAAACACATAGACAATGAATGTAGGCATATACTGACACCGTTTGCATAACCCCCTGACCCCGCCGGATATGAAAAATATAGAGCAATCATGGCATCTCTCTATGCCTTAAGAAAAAAAAATACTTTTAGATCGTGTGCGAGGTTGTATTATACATAGGTACATAGACATTGAATGTAGG
This sequence comes from Calephelis virginiensis, assembly GCA_002245475.1. Lineage (NCBI taxonomy): Eukaryota > Metazoa > Arthropoda > Insecta > Lepidoptera > Riodinidae > Calephelis > Calephelis virginiensis. The sequence continues at coordinate 15,227 of NJDC01011871.1, read as the reverse complement.
CATATTCAATGTCTATGTACTTATGTATAATACAAAAACAAAATGGTTGCCCCGTGAGGTTTCTATAGACATAAATATATGCCTATGTGCAAATGAAGTCAATATACGCCTACATTCATTGTCTATTTATTTAATAAGATCGCAACTTCGCACATAAGCACCAAGTATTTTTTTAAATATTCTACTTTATAAATTTTTCTATAGACATAGATACCTCACAGAATTGCTGACTTTTTTTTCATATCCAGCAGAGTCAGGGAGTTATGCAAATGGTGTCGAAATATGCCTACATTCATGGTCCATGTATTAAATAAGATCACAACTTTGCACACGAGCTTCAAGTGTTTATTTTTTTTTTTTTTCTTTAGACAGAGATATTTCACAGAATTGTCCCATATTTTTCATATCCGGCGGGGTCAGGGGGGTTATGCAAACGGTGTCAAAATATGCCTACATTCATTGTCTATGTACTTATCTATAACAGAACTTTGCACACAATCTCAAAGTGTTTTTTTTTCTTAAGACATAGAGAGATGACATAATTGCCTTATAGTTTTCATATCGGACGGGGTCAGGGAGTTATGCAAACAGTGTAAATATATGCCTACATTCATTGTTTATGTAGTTTAATTGAATACAACTTCGCCCACAAGCTCGAAGTATTTATTTTAAATTTTTTTCTAGACATAAAACCACACAGAAACCCCCCCCCCCCATGTTTTTCATATCCGGCGGGATCAAGGGGTTATGAAAATAGTTTCAATATACACCTATGCCTTTTCTTATCATATCTTATGTATATTGGGGTTGAAGGTCGTATGGAAACAAAGACACCATTTTTATTTGAAAATGTTGATAAAATTTTAAAAACTACACCAACATTTAAGTTTTTTCAGATTTTACCTAACCTTTTTACACTGAAAACTAAAGAGGTCACGTAAGACTTGATCAGCGACTGTCAAAGTAAACAAAAGTTGATTTTTTTTATAACATTTGTATGAAAGCAGGCCGTATTGTCGCTGCCCTGGAGAGGCTAATTTGCAAGGGGCTAACTTGATCTTCATGGCAGCATGTCATTGGTTGACAATCCTACTTTAGACAGTGTTTTACAAAACATGTGACGAATGAGTTTTACTTTTTTGGAGTAAGACAGCTTGAACAACCTGACCAAACTCTGATAGCTTTCTTGTGTTTGTTAACAAGCTTAGTATCAACAGATACAGATTGACATTAAGTCTTTTAAATTGTTGTAAGAGTTGTGCCTTGTAAATGTTTATATTGCTTTGAATTTTAGTCATTTTCCAGTGTATATAATACGACTACTAATACGATATACAAACGGAACAACCTGATGCTAACAAATATATGCCTTAGTTAGCACAGCCTAGTTTAAGTTTCCAATTTTATATTTGGTAAGTTTTAAAAAAAAATATTTTCCCTATAGTAAATTTCAGTTTGTTTTTAAATTCTCTCTTAATTAAAAGTACACACCTCCGAAATTGAAACTTTGCAGAGGTTTAAAAAAGATTGCAACTCTTTATAAAGTTTTTCCTTACTAGGTAATGGCCAAAGAATAATATATTATACTCTACGAGTAATGGCATATTATATTAGCGATATCTCTGATAATCAATCTCATAAGTAGTTAATAGTCACGATCTGTAGTATGAGATTAAGTACCTTGATTAAATAAAATTGAAGAAAAAAACAAAGTTGTATTTTACATTTTAAGGTTATGAATTATTAAGAGAATTTTACATACCAGCTAAAACAAATTGCTTATAAATCTTAACAGCAGTTACATCAGTACGTATAATCACAGACATCTTTTTCAATATTGTACACGATTCTATGTTTATCAGACAAAAAGCAAGTTGCAACTTGCAACTTTACTTTAACTGTTTAACTTATTTTAGAACTTATTGACAAACAGACAATAGTGACAAATGATATTTGATAATTGGTAACAACTAGCAATTGTGAATTGACATTTTTTTTCTTTCTTTAGGTTTTAGCAATTTCGTTAGTATTTTGCCATTAGTCAAGTAGAAAGTTGCATCAAATTTTATATCAATTATAATTAGTCATCAGTCATAAGTCATCAGTAAGTCATGTCAGGCTCTTGGGTAAAGCGGTGGCCTTTTTACACAAGCTCATGTAATGAGATTTGGCGGCAACGAGGAAATATACGATACGCTAATTTCTTCACTGAACAAAATTGTAAAAAATGCCACCAAAATTGACTTATTTCACTCAATATCAACACGAAATTCAATAATTATGAAAAAAACTTCGACCATCTTTTCTCTCGATGGCGCCAAAACTCGAATTGACATGCAAAAATTGAACACATTTTTTTTTATTGTTGTTGTTAATTAATTAGCCTCTTTGTAGGGCCGGTGAAAGCAATTAGGCCATGCTACCATGTTTTCCGTATTAAATCTTTATTTTAGTGATTAGTCACTATTTACAAAGTCATGTCTGGGTCTTGAGTAAAGCGGTGGTTTCGTTACACAGGCTCGTCTATGAGGTTTGGTGGCAGCGAGGAAATTCACGATACACTAATATCTTCATGATTATTTCATTTAAGCACTTTTACTGAACAAAATTAAACTAATTCCCACCTAAATTAACCAATTCTACTAATAATTATTTACACTAAATTCAATAATTGTGAAAAAATTACGGCCATCTTCATTTACGATGGCACCAAAACTCTTTTTTTTTCTATTTTTTTTTCTAATTGCTCTGGAAGATACAGCCAAGTTTTTAAATGAAAAAACAGGCAGGGTATTCTACTTTTTCATAAATTTCAATGTGTTTAATTACTTTGAGTAGTAAATTTAGTACTCAATATTATAAAGTAAATTTTAATGCTGTACCCATTTTTAGGGGCGCTTTATTTAACGTTAAATAGGTTGTTCTTAAGTTAAAAACTAAAACTGAAACAACATTTTTTGCGAAATTGTTTCTGTTTTGCAAAAATGACCTGTGATTGAATTGAGGTAACTTTATGTAAACAACATTTCATAGAAAGCGGTCCATCAGTTTAGCCTTGATAAAGTTACGGAAGGACTTTAGCATTTCTAATAAAAGTACAATTATATTTTTTTGCAATTGTTTACTTGCATCGAAATAACTTATTCAATTATCGTTTTAAAAAAGGAATAAATTAAAGTTTTCCTATCCTAAACGTATTTTTAAATATTAGAATACAAACTTAATAACAATATATATATCTACTAACTGTTATAAAACTCAAATGATTACTATCAAATTATTAGATGTTGCTTTGCTAGCATACACGCCTAGCTACACCGATCAACCGCGAGGCTTGGGTTCGATTCCCGACGGGGGCAGGCATTTGTGAGATGAACATTTAGATGTCTGATTTTTCGAGTCTGGGTGTTTATTAAATTTATTCTGGTATATATTTAAGTATTTCTATGTATTAGTATCGTTGACTAACACTCATATCACAAGCATATCATTTGCTTACTTTGGGGTTAGATTCAATTTGTGTAGGTAACTTGTCCAGTGAAACTTATTATTTATTATTATTTATTATTATTTATTATATGTTTTCATGAGATTTACAAAAATAACTTAATTTTTTTCTAGATCGAGTATTATTCAACCTAGCTAGACCCTTGCCAAGGGGGGATCATGACCCCCTTGACCCCCTCCCTTTCCCCTTTCTGGTCAAGATGTTTATTAAATTCATTTCGATATCTATCTAGATACGGAAAGTACCCAGTTGATTTCAGATGTGGCCTGGGACCAGAAACATAGGACGGCAACGCACCAGTAACATTTGGTATCAATACGCAACGTTTACCTCTTATCAGCAGGAGAATCGTCTAATTTCTTGCTATTGTTTACGATACAAACTATACAAGGTAACTTACTGTATCAAATCTGATGATTTTCTGGAAATCTTATTAATTCAGTTGAGCAGTGGTGTTATAGTGTACATACATACATACGAATACCGGCGGTTTGAGTAGGTAGGTAGTAGAGTGCTGTGCAGTACCTCATCCGTCTATGGTGCCTAATAGCAATAGTACTCGCTATTGCCATGTTTCATCTGGAGGTAAGGGGTGCCGGTAAGTTAAAACAAATTGTGTAACACATTAGGCCTATTACTTTGGCTATATAATAGCGACTCGCCAGTAACGTCTATGGTGATTTTTGATCACGGTTACCTCTAGGTATCAGGAGAAACGTCTGCTTGTACCGTATCTTACTAAAAAAAAAAACTGCACAGGTATAATCGTTACACCAATCTGACGATTTTCTGACATTCTGATCAAAACCTTTACCCCATTCGCCAAGTCTCTTACACGGTAGGCATAGTGTATCGAGTGCCAAATGTTACGATCATTGCAGACCTGCCTTGGTTCGTCCACGTTCATCAAAATCGGTACAGCAGTATTGAATTTTATGGGGTATACTACTGGCTTCTTTACTAGTTAGTCAAGTTCTGTGAAGTAGCTCACTGGGGTTGGTGCCTGTAGCGCCACAATATCTTCAGGGCTCGCCACTGACATCTTCTAGTCTACTACTGAAGGTTAGAGTAGCTGGAAAATTAACACGAGGCCTAATAACTTGCCAAAAGAGTGCTGTGCAGTTACTTACCTGAAGAAGGAGTACCGGCTTACGTATTCTACCCCCATGTTTCCTGCCTTCCTGCCAGGCACTCGTAAAAGGTGTGCATAGGCTTACCGTCATTAACACCGTGACATCTGACTAGGTGGTAGAGTTTCGCAGCGACTCACTCGGATTGGTACCAACGCCTTACCTATTCCTGCCGCCATAACGTCATAACTTGTTACGGTTTGGAGAGTAAGGTAGCCGGTAAACTTCCTTTTGCTCGAGGCCTAACACCCCGGCCTCAGGTTGACAACGCACCATTGCCACCTTTGGTTTCTCTAGGCGGCGTGAATTTCTTACTATCAGGAAATCCGTTTGCTTGTTCGCCATTTCAATATCATAAAAAAAAACACAATTGCTGCAATGTTTCCTATTGTCGTGTTCTATTCTTAGGTTAGAATAGTCAGTAATCTAGCATAAATGACCTATACCTCCGCCACAGGGAAGCGACGCACCAGTAACGTCTACGTGTCTATGGGCAAAGGTTTTTTTCTTACAAACTGGAGAGCAGTGTGCTATAAACAAAGTTGCTTCCTCCTGTCTGTCTGTCCCTATGTTTGCTAAGATGCTTAGAATTTTTTTTTCTATGACTTATGACTTAGGTTTCTATGACTTGAGATACAGTTGCATTTCACAAGATTTGCTGAAGTGCAGATAAAACTGTAAAGACAATTACGTATTCCTATTATTTATCTGAGGTAAAATTAGAAAAGAGAAAGTGTATGTTTCGTTTTAACGGCAAAATTGCAGAACTGATTTTAATATTTACAAAAATAGATCAAACTTTGGAAAAGGCCGTAGGCTACTTTTCAACTTATAATTTTAACGGGCAGCGTTGGAGAGCTAAATATTAAATTAGTAGACTACGCGGACGAAGCCCGTAATAGCTAGTTATCTATAAAAAATAAAATATGTTCAAAAATTGAGAAATGTAGGGTTCATACACATGATAAAATATAGAGTTCAAATATGTAATTTCTTCCCTTTTTTTTACTCGGTTAAAGTTGCAAACAGGTGAATCTGCTGGTGGTTAGGGAAAACCTTTGCCTATGGAAACCGGTGGCAAAGATGTTACTGGTGCGTCGTTATCTTATCCCCTCTACAGTCCAAAAGCAAAAGCGATTTTCCCGCCCGATAGTCAGCACGTTTGGCGAAAAATGGCGGCAAAATAAAATTGGCGAATAACGATGATATCTTTCGATTTATGTATTTAAAACATATAAATGTATATATTTTTAGAATCCTTGAAACGTAATAACGTAAAAATGTGTATGTTTAACCTCAAAACCATTTGCAACAAACAAAATGTGAAAAAACTTGCCGTGTTTTTTCCCAATTTTCACAAGAAAAACATTTCTTATTAAAAACAATCGTGTTTTATTTACCTTCTGTATACTTTCTTCGAAAGAACATGAAACGTTTAACAGAATGCAATTACAAAAACAACAATGTCCATGCAAATATTTTACAGCACAAGCTCTATAGAATTAAATTCTTGCATGTTCGAAAAAGTGTCACGTGCTATTTAATCTCTTATTATCTCTAATTATGGAGTATTTAGTGGAAGACACTCATAAAACTTATATGTTTTATCTGTAGATATGTCATATAAACATATTAGAAATGTTATTTACAAGAATAATTTATTATATAATTAGAAATAGTTAAAATCGAGCGGGCCGTTACGTCACAAGTATATTCATACATACATACATACATGACCGACTTATATATCGCTAAATTTTATAGAAAACTAGTTAAATGATGTGTAGTGTTTTATAAAATTGTTTATCCCTTACCAAAATATAATTTTAACACTTAACTAACACATTTTCACATCATTTTTTGTTTTCAAGTCATTAACCACATACTCGAAAAAAGCGCAACGGATGAATAAATCATGCCAACTCAACTCGTTCCGAAATTTTTTTTACAATGTTGACATACTTCAAACTTTTTAATACGACGGGATGTTTATTCTGCTACAGACTAAAAAAAATTGTTTGGATACACGAAGTTTACTTGAACAAACTGGAATTAAGAATGGAGCGCGGCAGACGAGGCCCAAATCGGGTCGGGACCGTTGAGCGGACTTTTTTTAGACACCCGATATGGGCTGCGGACCGTTGACTGGATGGCATCTTATCTTCTTATAAGGTCACGTGTTCAAGTCTACCAGCTGCTCTACCCTCCGGCTCCAGCACAGAACACGACAATTGCTAGGTTTGTGTATGTTTTGCAGAGAATTAGAAAGATGGCAGGCTTAAACGGATCTCTGTTAGCTTATCATGTACATGTTTCCTTTGTTTTGCAATATGGGGGAAATTCTGTAGATTTATCAAGAAATTAGACTCTCTAGAGTTCAAAAGAAGTATATAAGAGCGAGATGCAGTGTTAGATACATTCGTGCAAACCACTTTTTATGTCACTTAAAATGTTACCTTGTTCAGGTATACCCATAGATTTATATGGGTATACCTATGTTTTGGTTAGATGTATTTGTTCAAAGCAAATGCTGAAGCGTTAGGAGATTCACATTTTAGAAATAGTGAAAAGTTGCATGTGCCTCGCCCACGACTAAATAAAAATAATGTATACGTATAATTAAATACCTGATAGTTTCAATTCATTGCCTCTAAAAAGCTTTCGAAAACAGCTTTACGACTGGCTATAAATATAAAATATCTTTGTTGCCAAGGAGTTTGTTTCGTCGTTTCTTCTCCTGACTTGCTAGGTTTGGAAATTGTGGTAGTGCATACATACCATATACCATAGTACCTACATAGGGTGAAACTTGATCATAGTAAAATATTTTTTAAAACATCTTCTTCAATTTTTTTAAATAAATAAGTGATATCCTTGTCCACACCACAATGTGGTAGAATATGTTGGTACGAATTGGTATTTTGTAATAACTTTAAAACACACATATTTCGCAAAATAAATAAATATTATTGACTGCTGCAGTAGTGAAATAATGCAATAATTTAAACCACATTGTTCATCACCAGCGGGCGACGGAGTGCCTACATCCTGATACCGACAAGACAGCGGTATTTAACGAATCTCTAGTAATTAAAGATAAAGCCCGGTGAAGTTTTAAAAATCGTGAGGTAGGCAACCTTTAGGTTTAGGTACCTACTCTTGAACACAATACTGGCAAATTATTAACATTTAGTTAATAGTAAATAATAAATTATTTTATCGAATTCGTTGAATTTATTTGTAACTAAATGTTAATAGTCCGCTAGTACTGAATTCAAAAGAACTTAAAATAAAACGATTCCAATTTCCAATTCACATGATATCGAGGTTCTGGGCGTTGATGGAGCCTTCGAGAACGAAACGTTGAATTGACAGAAGTTGGTAGCTACAACGTTCACCTTGTCAACTTGCCACGCAGTATGAAACAACAAGAACCAAATTTGTGAAGTTGGAGCTTGTCCACATCAGCACGTCACGATACGTCTTCAATGCAATATCGCGATGTGGTACTTACGTTGGAGTAATGTGCAAATTATCTTCTCGAATATCTATCGTATCATCAAATGCACGTCACCATGCTTCAATGTTACACGTTGTCATGATTGGTACAATTTTATTACATTTTTGATTTAAACAGTTTATCATGATTCGAACATGTAAAGTTATCAGCTAATCGTTTTTAGTGTCTAGGCCCGCCGCACACCTCCGTTCGAAATCCCGTTATGAAGAATCAAAACGAAATTTTGAACATAGCAAATTCACACAAAGTAGGTCCATAGATTTGTGTGGTTAGGTTAGAATAAAAATGAACTCTTCTCAGAATTACTGCAGAAACAAGAGAAAAACTTATAAATGGATTAAAGGAATTGTTTAACTTGCCATAGAATCTGCCAGAAAAAACCTGCTAACAAGCAAGTAGAATTTATGTTGTTCCAAAAACAACTTTGAAACACAGCATGTATGTGAAGAACCAGAAATCTACAGTCGAGATGCAAATTAAAAATACCTATGTAATAAATTAAATATGTGTCATATTGTGTACATTTTGTTACAAAGTTTTAAAAGAAGATATAGTTCCTCGTGAATAAAAAGCTGATTAAAACTCCTCGTTTTAATTAAGTTTAGATGATTGAACTTTTAATATAAATGTTTCTGAGTCCATTGATGGCATTGGTTTGTTCCATTCAAAGGAATGGTAGTCCGAAAAAAGTAACTAATCTAAAAATAGCTTTATGCCGTTATGATTATGAGTGCCAAAACCACTCGATTTTACAGTTTTAGATAGTTAGATATATATATGGTCCAATCATAGCAACCTATTATGCTGTGATAGAAATTCTACTTCATTTTTTCTGTTCAGGATTATTCCGCATGTGTGTGGCGGACCTTAGTGACTTTGCGGAAATTCAAGTATTTATGATTGTTTTGCTGCTAATCCACACATTCATTGTCTGTTCCGAAGAAGAATCACAAGTATTTTCGGAGGTTAGTTTTTTTTTTCTTTTGATTTATGATAATTTAAGAGCACACATTGAAAGCCGAAAGGTATTTCTTGCTGGCTTGCTTTAGTTTCATTAAAAAATCTTTACCTAATGCACAAAGATATTGTATTCGTGTAGATAATTGAAGAAATGAGAGTAGTTACAATAATTGCCCAATAAACTAAACGAAAACACAGTTTACAAACTTTAATGGGTGATTTACCAACTCGTCACTAGAGGTTGGACACACGTGTGTCTAGTTGGTGAAATTTAAAGTTATTATCATTTATTATGTCGTCATCTGGAATCACTAGAATATGGAATCAAATCACGGCAAGATTTTTATGCGTCTACACATAGTTAAGTTTAAATAAAAACACTTAGTTTTCACTAACTGGACATTCGTTAGCAATTTAACCGAATTTATGGCAAAGTATAGTTAAGCTGATTAATATCTTGTATCGTAGTAAAATAGTATTAGACTGATTTATTTATCAAAAGTAAAAGTACCATAAATTGCATTTCAGTTCATAGAGAAAGATGTGGTAACTTATTTTTAAATTTATCACATTCCACCTGTTTTATTTTCATCCACATTTTATTTATTGTTATGTCATAACAATGATATTTTGATGATTACTCTGATGTTTATTTTTTATATAATTCCAAATGCACCTTTTTAACGAAACTTTTTTTAGGCGAAACTTTCGTTCCTTAAGGTCTCCGCACACATATCAACTCGGAAAAGGATCGTCACTGTATCGCCTTTGGCCTCGTCGTCAACTAGGCGTCAACCTAACGTATGCACGTAACCAAACAGTATCAGCAGCTCCTGTACATCAACTCGACTAGGGCTAAGCGACACCGCGCTTACAGCTCGCCGACCACGAGCCTGTTCCGAGGCGCGGGGATAACGTTACGGTTCCGATTAGTGTGCGTTGCAGTACGGAGTTTCATACAAACAATAAAGAACGGCTCGAGGCGATACGGTGACGATCCCTTTCCGAGTTGATATGTGTGCTGAGACCTTTATTCAAACTAAGTAATTAAGTACCAATATAAAAAAGTACTTTATTAGGTACATACGATTTGTAAATGATTCCGATAAAAAAAAATGGTTCTCAAGAATTTTGCATGGGGGCCCTAATCGGCCCCCTTCAACTATTGAGGTACAAACGAAAAAATGTTGATACAATCTAGTACAAACGATTTCTAACCGATTGTTATTAAAAAACTGAATTTAAGAACTAAGAATGGGCCCCCTACATCTGTTGATGTACAATTAAACAAAAGTTGGTACAATCAGGTACAAACGATTCTAAACCCATTCCGATAACAAAAATATGATTTTTTAAGAATTAAGCGTGGGGGTCCTGTTAAACTATTGAGGTACCAACGAAAAAAAAGTTGGTACAATCAGGTACGAACGATTGGAAACCCATTCCTGTAATAAAAACAGATTTTCAAGAGTTTTGCATGCTAAGTTCACGAGGGTCATTTCTGCGGCAGCGTGCGCTGTGACCGTTTACTCTGTCCCTTCCATACACGTTGCTCGTGCTCAATATTCGAGATAAGTTTATTATATTCACACAAACAGTATTTTTCAAATGAAAACCAAATGACATTGTATAATTATAGTAATATATACATATATGTAAGTACATATTAATGTTTAAACAATATACATGTGTTTTTATATACATACACGTAATCCATCTAACATCATTACACAAAAAAACATATACCTACTCATAAGACTAAGACACACGCGGTTAATCCCCGCGGTTTCCAATTTAGACGATTTACCAAACCTAAGCGATTTTGTATGACATCGATATATACGAAGGGCCTTCAATAATTACTTAGCCTCATCGCCCCATGGCGTTGTTGTTACAAAAGAGTTCTACTATCATGCAGTAAATACTTTTTGAAGTCTATCAAGTAGTTTTCAGTATTTTCCCTTCATTTGTTTTGTTTTGACAGCCTTTGGAAGCGAGCAAGCGAGCATGTCGGTCGGTTTTGCAAAAATGGAAAAAGAACAATATCGTTCGGTGATTAGATTCTTGTTTTTGGAAAGGAAAACGCGCAGCGAAATCAAAGAGCGTTTGGATGCTGTGTACGGTGACTCTTCTCCTTCAATGGCGACCGTCAAAAATTGGTTCAACGAGTTTGCTCGTGGCCGCACGTCGGTTTTTGATGAGCCACGCCCAGGTGCACCGAAAACGGCTACTACAAAAGAAAACGTAAAAAAAATCCACGATCTCGTGTTGGCAGACCGGCGACTGAAGATTCACGGGATAGTTGAGACTGTAGGCATCGCAGATGGGACAGTGCATCATATTCTGCACGTAGAATTGGGTATGAAAAAGTTGTCGGCGCGATGGATGCCGCGTTTGCTCACACCAGACAACAAGCGCAACCATGAGACCACATCGGCGACATGTTTGGCGCTGTTTCAACGCAACTCGGCGGAGTTTTTGCGTCGTTTTGTGACCGTCGATGAAACATGGGTTCACTGGTACACACCAGAGACCAAGTAACAGTCGAAACAGTGGACTTTACCCGGCGAACGTGCTCCAAAGAAGGCGAAGACTGTTCAATCGGCAGGAAAGGTGATAGCCAGTGTTTTTTAGGA
>NJDC01011867.1:10131-23580 GCA_002245475.1 Calephelis virginiensis | reverse complement strand
ATATGATTGTAAAACAATATCTGTTTACTATGCGTACATGCAACATCAAAAATTAATTGATGGCTGACATTGTTATTATTTCTCTAAGCTTACAATAATATTCACTTGAAAAAACAAATTATATTTCTAAACTTAACTCATTAAAAATAAATAAAAAACCATTCCATAGCAATAAAAAAATGTATAAATTACAAAAAAACAAAGTTTTGCTTTTGTGTGCAATTAAGTATTAAATAAATAAATAAATGACGTGTGGTTTAAATGAAAGGTAAAGGATACAGGCAAGCTACCTAAGAATTGATATCAAATTTATTCAGGCAGTAATTATCAAATAAATATTTTTTGAATAATAATTTCAGTATGCAGTATTGCTTATCTACTGAAATTGTAACTTAAAACAAATTTGATATTAAAAATCTCATTCGCAATTTAGTATTTTTTTTTAATAATAATCTCAACGCACATTGTAACATGTTTTATTTTGAGTATAATTATTTTTATGTTTTTTCGTACACTATAAATACTTATTCTATTATATTTTTTATCTATTTATTTACAATTCTACTAAGTCAATTTACTAAAACGTAAAATGCCATACCATAAGATTTTGTATAGAAAAAGAAGGCGATTCTAATATAAAATTGACAATATTTAATGTTTCAAATAGCCCGTACTTTTAATTCACTTATGGGCGTTCCTGATATTTGTCTCCGTGTTGGTCCGGGCTCCTTTGCAGAATAGACCATCTGCCTTCCTTGCCAGGCAGCTCGTAAAAGGCGAGCATAGGCTCACCATCACTAACACGGTGACGTCTGACTAGGTGGTAGAGTTTAGCAGCGACTCGTCCGGATTAGTACCACCGCCTTACCTATTCATGCCGCCATAAGGTCATGACGTGTTCCGGTTCGGAGGGTAAGGTAGCCGGTAAACTTTCTTTTGCTCGAGGCCTAACATCCCGGCCTCAGGTTGGCAACGCACCATTTTGGCGGCGTGAATTCCTTAACATCAGGAAATCTGTCTGTATGTTTTATATTTTATAGGGATTATATATTATATACACTTACAGTGATGTAATTTCTTGTATTTCCTTAATTGGATATTACTAAAAAAATATCCTTAACCATAATTTTGTTTCAGTGAATGTTTTCCACAGCTTCAATCACATTTATTTAAGGGAGCTAGATATTACATTTTATCGCTCTTTTGTTAAGATTTATAGTAGTTACTGAGCTTGAATTGTGACGCACGGGAGTGAAACGGGTGAAAGATTTTTCATGTTAGTCTATCTATACTAGTATTATAAAGAGGAAAGGTTTGATTTTTTGTTTGTTTAAATGAATAGGCTCCGTAATTACTGAACCGATTTCAAAATTCTTTCACCTTTAGAATGCTACATTATCCGTGAGTAATATAAGATTTGTTTCATCAAAATCGATGCAGTAGAGTCCAAGTTACGCAGGCGAAGTTGCGTAAAACTGCTAGTGCTATTATAAACATAGCAAAACTAAACATTAAGCTAACAAGCTCAGTGACTACTTTACTCTTTCCCGGCTCTCACCAAACACTTTTCAGAAACCTAGTTGGGATTTATGTAGTTGGGATTTTCTTTGTTACGCATTTCGGTAAAACAGAACAGTAAAATTTTATATTTTTGAAATATATATTCGAAATATATTCGAAAGGACCGGCCAAATTTTAGTATAAGAGGGTATAGACTTAAAATGTAATTGCCAAATTGTGAGATTTAATTTTAAAAACATTCATTTAAAATTCATCACAAACTTGCTATCACGCTATGTCATACCTTGTACGGAGTCATGACGTCACCCGCCTGCGAATGCGAATGCGGTGGGTGAGATCCAGTTTTATGCTTACATTATAAACATGCATCTTGTATTTTGCGTCGAATAAAAATTGTAACTAGTTTTTTTAATTTTAGTCTTTTCATAGATTGAAAGAGTTATCCATTCCAAATTGTTTCTTAAATTTGGCTGGTGTATTAGAAATAACCCTGTATAAATCCTAGAAATTCATACTCAATCCTCACTTACATTAACATTTGTCAAAGCTCCTGCCTACGCCCAAAATTACACAGTACAAAATTAAAATGAAAGGTCGGCAATCTTCAAAATGAATGGGCCAGAGGAAATAAATGTAATTAGGGGAAGGAGTAAAACGTGGCCGTAATCTCGTATTACAACCCTACTTAATACTAACATACCTGTATAAGAGTATCTAAATTATAATGCGGGGTAATCATTATGTAAACTGAGTTTTGGAATAACTTTAATATTATAGAGGCACGAACTGGAACAAATTATTATTTTACAATGAAAATATAATAGTAAAATGCAATGTAAGTAGGTACCATGAAAATAAAGGAAACCTGGTAGTGTAAAATAATGTGAAGGATTTTTTTTGTTTGCTAATAACTTAAAAAAATTGTATCTTCACACCTATATCCCCGAAGAGGTAGGCAGAGGCACAACTAAGGCACCTACCTTATTTGTGCCTTTTCCTACCTCTTCTATACATATGATAAAATTGTGTAAATGATATGTGTGATTATGCTTGACAAAAAAACTTTAATCGCCAACAAATACATTTTTTTAGTTTTCAAAACTACTGCAGTGGCATTTAATAGCGCAAAGAGTTGATGTTAGATGTAACTGAATACTATTTTTTTATATACTCACATTAAAAAAAGTATCTTCACGCCCATCCCCGAAGGGGTAGACGGAGGCACAACCAGGCTAACCACGGCTAGCCGAAGACACTATGTTCCACAACGTGTTACGAGTATATGGTAAGCCTATCGTCAACCGGACACATATCCAATAACGGGCAACATATTTTATTAGAATATTGAAAATATACATTTCCAGTTTTTTATTTCACGACCCAGAGATCGAAGTCGGGACCTCAAGCAGTTAAGTCCGACCCCGGACCGCTAGACCACTGATGCGATTTAACTTAAATATCAAAATCATTTTCAACTAAGTGCCCAACTAATTACATTTATACAGTTTACAAAATTATAAAAGCATTCTTGCTTTAACATTATTATTTACTAAAGGAGAATTTGGTTTTTTCATCAACTCTGCTTCAGAAAATTCCTTTCCGGATTTCGCATTCTGAACGTGATCTGATAGTTCTTTCCATTGTTTTGCATGGCATTCGGACATGCAAACTACAGCAAAACTTTCGAAATAAGCCACTCTGGTAACAAATTTAGTGGAACGTGTTCCGAATTGCTTGTTTTTTTCTTTCATTTGTAATAAAACTCCGAATATAGGAACTTCATTGAAACAGATTTGAAATTGTAAGCTCAAATAATCGCCTCTATCGTCTAACGGTTCAAGTCCACTGCACTACATGAGGTCCCGGGTTCGATGCCCGGATCGGGCAACAAAAAGGAAATGTGGTTTTTCCAATTTTCTATTAAAAAATGTTGCTCGTGATTGGATGTGTGCCCGGTTGGCGATAGGCTTGCCACTTATCACATTGTGGGACTTATTGTCTTCGGCTAATCGTGGGGCAGATACACAACCAAGGCATGGTTGTGCCTCAGCCTACCTCTTCGGGGATATGGGTGTGAAGATAAACTCTACTACTACTAAACTCAAAAAAATGAACTATGAACTATGTATCTAAAGGACATAACTACCCGCATTAACGGGTAAGAAAGGAATTACAAATTTTGCCACGGGATTTAAATCCTCAGTAACTCAAATAGTTAGTGCATTCGTTGGCTTGAGACGAAAGGTTACAAGTCAAATCCTGTCTAGGTAATTTTTTTCTTTCTTTAAAATTTATAGAAACTCAAATAAATATTCTTTAGCTACGTTAAACTTTTCAAAAAGACAAAATATGCAGAATGCATGACGCATTTTATAAATTCTTCTTTATATCTATCTTTCAATCTATCCTTCAAGTTCGTGTTCATTTATTCATGGTGGTAAGAGATAACCACGGGCAATATACATCATAGATGTTACAGGTGCGTCGGTATCTGTGCCATGTGTGCAAGTCTACTGCAAAAGAAACAGCTAATCCAACTTTATGGCGTCAGAAATAGGTAAGGCGTTATCAATCCGAGTGTGATACAGCATAGGCACTCGACTACTTACTGGCAGTAGATTTTTAACGGCTCGTACTAAAAAGTACTAGTTGTTTTGCAAATATCTGTTTTACTCACAAATAACAATTATTATCTGTCCATATTAATTGATCATTCTTTTAAGTTCTAATGGGCTCAACTCGAATGAGCAATGACTGTTACAGTGTGGGGGTGATAGTTATTTAATATTATAGAAATATATATGAAAGCCCTATATTTACTAAAGCCTTGGAATTTTACAGTAAGAGTCCTAAAAGTGGGTCATTTTGAGTATCTGTAAAAGAATTACTAGGTGGTACGGCAGAGTAGAGTCTCGCCCGGATTGGTACCACCGCCTTACCTATTCCGACCGCCATAACGTCAATGCTTGCCGTTGACATATTCCGGTTCGGACGGTAAACTTACTTTATCTCGGCCTTAGGTTGGCAACGCACCATTGGCGTCTCTAGGCAGCGTAAATTTCTTACCATGAGGAAATCCATCTGCTTGTTTGCCTTCAAATATCATAAAGAAAAAAAAAGAAGAATAGATTAACTCCTCTTTTTGTAGTCAGTTAATAAAATATCCCTGTGATATTGCATTGTTGGCAGTCTAATAACAACTATCTGATTCGGAACAGCCATCTAGTAAATGAGCTGTTAGTGGATTCACTCCGTTCAAGTTCTTTTTATACTCTTCTGTAATAGCATTGTAAATTGTTTTTTGGAGAGATTAAAAGGGTATTTGGCGAATCTCCAAGCTGTTTATTCTTTGCTAAAGATGTCTGCAAACGCTAAAGTAGGGTTTTTGTATTTGGATCAGGTCACTAGGTATTTGAACTAAAACCGTAAGAGTAAATGGCGCTTTGGAAGTTCATGTACGTGGTTCAGTGGGTTTAATAAGGCTCTGAAATTATTTGGAATAGTTCCAAGTATTCGTTTTAAATCATAGAAATTCCATTACACATGCATGTCGGAGCTGGTTTTGACTGCTGCAAAAATTGAATTAATTCAGTAATACGAAATCCTCAATACCGAAACTAGTTTACTAGTTTTTGAACAGCTTGCGATAAAAAAATATATATTCTGTATATTGTAAAATCGTCAAAGATTATACCTGTAAACCTGCAAAATTATAAAAGTAAACCTGCTTTGAACATATTTAAAAATAAATAACTAGAACTTTCTGGGAAAATATAACACCATTCTTCCTAGTTTCTTGAAGTGAAAACTTATTTAGCGGCGTTGCGCACTTTTTTTGGAATGGATAAAAACTTTTAAACCCTCGTCAGATCGTCAGATCGCAAGACGGCGCAGGGCGTTTGCGCGAATAAGAACAACGCGAGATCTAAATTAAAACGTAGATTCATTGCTGCTTTTGTATTGATTAGATATTTTCGAAGAGTATAGGATTCGCAATGGATAGTACGCCGCAATTTACCTACCATTACATTCTCACAAGACAACATGATACATAGCATATACGTATAATATCCACAGACATTGCTCTATCTGTTCCATCTTGAAAATAAGCTTTATGTGTAGACGAGCAATGTTCTTTATACAGATAATATGACGACGCTCCTAGCCGTCATGTGGTCTTACTTTAGCGAATTTTTGTCAAGCCAAACGAAACCTTCGTTTGGATGGAATTGAATTAATATGAAAATAATATTTGTGCATAAATGATAATACTTTAATACTGGTAATTCAAGCATTTCGTGCAAAATTATTCCCTAACCATTCCAAAATATCAAAAATGCACAACGTTAATATTCAAGTTTTCACTTCTGCCGGCACTCCTGGCTTATACATTTATCGTTTGTAGTAGAGGCGAGTAAATACACCCCAAACTGGTTCAAATATTCAGATAACATAATATTAGAGTTAAAGCTGCAGCTCAAGTCAAAAATTCGCAGTTAACGGTCAATCAAAATATTTCGAGCTGATGACTATGATTTGTGATCAATGATGAAAAAAGTTATCATTGCTGCTGTAATCATTGGCTGTTGCAACAGCACAGTGATACGTGAAGATGACTTTAATAAGAGTGTATAGATTAGTACGAATAGTTTTTATTATAATAGGATACCTAAGTACTGTAAATACCTAAAACCAATGTAAAATATTATTGGAGTACAAATAAAACACGATATTCATAGTTCAATTTTATTATCACCGCCAAAAACGCTGACCTTGGAAGTAAGACTAGCTCTTACAGCTGGGATACGGCTCTGTTCAAAAGATAGTTCACGAATATAATTTCTATAGATAGGTTGAGCTGCACTGCGAGCCGCTTTACAGCTCCGGTTCAACTTCGTGATTCATGAGCTAATCTGCGGTTGACTTTTTATGGTTAAGTTACCCTAGTTTAGTTTATTGTTTTGTATTATTGAACTAATTATAAGGGAAATTTTATTCAAAGTTTTAACAGCATGGCTACAATTTATAATCTACTTTATATGCGAATTCTATTAATATTATAAATGCGAAAGTTTGTGTTTGTGTTTCTGTTTGTCACTCCTTCACGCTAAAATTGCTTAACTGATTTTCATGAAATTTGGCACACACGTAAAGGGTAACTTGGATTAACACATAGTATAGTTTTTATCCCGGGTAACGCCGCGGGAAACAGCTAGTATGTTATAAGACAGAAGTCAAGCTTAATCTGCAAATTAAGGGAGCAATGCCTACCTTGCAATCCAGACTGGAACAAGATTGTGTCAAATACTGTAATTATGATGGCAGAAAAATGTAAGACAGGAATCTCTCTCCGAACTAATTGCTTTTCTTGCCGTCCTTCAAAAACAAACACGTTTAATCAAAATAGGTCAAGTAAAACGAAATTGTTTCCGATTTTTCTCGGTACACTTTTATATTTCCTTATAGTTGTTGAAACAACACTATGCTTCAATTATTTTTAAACTCGAAAGTTGATACTCGATATTGTAGGTAAATATTATTGTTAAAATGTCTTTAAATATTTGAGAAGCAATTAATTTTAATGAACTAAAAATGAGATTAATTAAATTGAAAACGTATGTCGTTACTCATAATTATGTCGACAAAATAAATTGGACGCAATAGCGAGGGATTTTTCTAGTGGAATTCCTTAAGAGGATTGTATATCCAAGGAATTTTATTAAATATGATTTTAAGCCAATATATTGCTGTTGATACTGTATAACCCTTGATCCCTCTTTATGTTGTAAAGCTATGCAATTTGTAAATATTTGTATTTTATTCTTTAACATAATATCCATTTTCAGATGTAAGTACTTTAATAATCTTGGCAAACAATATTAATTTAACTTGAACGTTTATTTATTAAAGAATTAAAGAAAATGTTCACGCCCGTATCTCCGAGGCCAAGGTACAACTAGGGCACCCACGATTACAAAGTACTAGCTGGTTCCCGTGGCGTGGCCCGCGTGGTCTCATAGGAACATTGTTTTGGGATAAAACTATCCTATGTGTTAATCCTAGTTACCCTCTATGTGTGTACCAAATTTTATGAAAATCGGTTCATCAGTTTTTTCGTGAAGGAGTAACAAACAAACAGACAAACTTTCGTATTTATAATATTAATAGGATTAGTTATATTTTAACAGACTTCAGAAAGTGGGTTATAAATTCGACTAGGTGTTGGACTTGACTGCATGAGGTCTCTGGTTCGATTCCCGGGTCGGCCAACACAAAGAAAATTTGGTTTTTCCAGTTTTGAAATAAAAAAGACGTTGCTCGGGATTGGATATGTGCCCGGTTGGCGATAGGCTTGCCACCTATCACATTGTGGGACTTAGTGTCTTCGGCTAGTCGTGGGTGCCTTGGTTGTGCCTCTGCCTACCACTTAGGGGATATGGGCATAAACATACTTTTTTTTATTTTTTAGAATGTTTGTTACGTGATAATTTGGCCAATAACGAGTCGATTTTTATGTTTTTTTGGGAAGGTAGATTTTTTGACATCATAGATGTTATAGGTGCGTCGCTGTCTTGCGCCCGAGTGTTGTCGTTGTGGCGGCAGGAATAGGTAAGGCGACGGATACCTGCAAGTAATATAAAGATGGATACCCTACCCTGGCAAGTAGCTGTAAGGCACTCTGCCACCAGTGCTCTTGTTGGTATTGACAACTGGTCTTATACGAGTTAATTAGTTAGTAAGTCTAGCAGAAAAGCAGATGGTTTATACTACTCATTTATATATCATTTCATTTTAACAGTCACTAATAATAAAAATAAGTAAAATTGCTAAAAACTGACTCTGAATATTTCCTTACTACATTACGATTTAATTATGTGTGACGGACCCACATACATTTTATCAATACTAGTGGTCGCCATTGCTTGAAATTCGACCGTAATAAATTTTAATATCTTGTTGATAAGAGCATCATGTTTATTTCTCAAGACCAACTACTTTGTTTCCAAACTTATTATTACGCCATCTGTGATCTTTTATCGTTATCATCAATATATTTGTTTGTGTGTGTCAAATGCGCGGTAGTGTGGGTAATACTTTATTTATTGAATTAATGTACTTTATAAGCATTATTATTGAAAAATATTAGCGTTTTACACTTCTCCTACACATAAACTATAAATGTGCCAAATTGGATGATCCTGCGTTCGCGCAATTTTCGTAAAAAGGGGACCAAAGTTTTGGCATCATAGTTGCTCTTGAGTTATACATAATAATGCACACATTTTTATCCACGTTATCTAATAACAATTTATTGATCGCACGTGGTAATATAATAGTTCCTTTGTTACTGCCAATGTTACTACCAGTAGTAAGATCGGTAATTTTTTTTCCGTTTTTACTACTGCAGTTGTAAGTTGTTAGAAGGAAAATACTAAATTGCCTATCTTACTACCAATTGACTATAGTCGTTACACGGGTACCTTATTTACCGTTATTACTACTGCAGTTGTAAGTTGTTAGAATGAAAATATTGTGTTACCCGTCTTACTACTACCCAATTGTAGTTGTTACATGGGTAACTTGGTAGCATTGCAGCTGTAAGCAAAGAAATATTAAATTGTCTGTGTTACTACCTCAAAAATAAACTTTGTCCATCTTCAAGACATAATCTAAGAGTTAAGTTGTATACAAAGTGATCAATTTTCTGGGCTATGATTGACAGAGAGATAAAAAACAAAGGAATAAAACTTTATTGTTTAAAAGATTGCAAATAATAAAAAATAATATATTTTTTATTTTTATAAATATAAACATCAATCTTAACTTTTTTATAATATTGGAAGGCAAACAAGCTGACGGATTTCCTGATAATAAGCAATTCACGCCTCCTAGAGACACCAACCTAAGGCCGGGATGTTAGACTTTGAACAAAAGTAACTTTACCGGCTACCTTGTCCTCCAAACCGAAACACGTCAATGGCAAACACTGACGTTATGGCGGCAGGAATAGAATAGAATAGAAATTGAGCTGCGTTTTCATATGTTGCATTTGATCATTATTTTGTACATCACAATGTCCTGTTTATACGCTGCTGTCTAATGGTTTTAACAATACTATCATCTTGGATTGCATTTGATAGCCGTCTTATCAGGTTTTGTTATCTTTATCAATTAATTCAATTTTGAATTACATTTTTTTATTTTTCTTCCAAAAAAATATTTGTTCTGTATCTCATGCGAAAAACAATTCAAATTAAATACTTATTTTTGATCCGTTTTTTTGTATGTAGGTTATAATTCTTCCCTTTGAAAATTGTTCACTTTCCTTTCTTATATAGAACCAGCCCCCAGCAGCGTTTCTCTAGATAAAAGCGGTAATACAATAGAACGAAACGATAAGATTTTGAGATTTGCTTCTTGATTTGTCTAAACCACTGATGATATCAACTATTTCCGTTTTCTTAGTTACCCTTACATCTTGTAATAATTTAAAAGTACAGTAATGTTTGTGATTTCAAAATTACTAATATACATTTCATTAATACTCGTAGTTAAGTTGAAAAATTTAAAATTAAAATAAAGATTCGTAGGAATTATTGATATTATTTTTCGGTATTTGTGACCTTTTAAACAAGAAAGTTTGATTCCTTTGTTTTTTATCTCTCTATCAATCATAGCCCAGGAAATTGATCACTTTGTATACAACCTAACTCTTAGATTATGTCTTGAAGATGAATAAAGTTTATTTTTGAGGTAATAACACAGAAAATTTAATATTTCTTTGCATACAGCTGATATGCTACCAAGTTACACATGTAAAAACTACAAGTAGTAAGACGGGTAACACAATATTTTCATTCTGACATATTATTGAATCAGGCGTTACTTTGCGGAAATCCATTATAAAAGATGTAAAATAAGCCTTTATTTTGCTAATTCCGCGTGAGCAGTGTAACCGTTGTGTTGACTCGTGTGTCGTCGTTTGTACGGTACGGTCGAATTCCTGAGGATGCCTCGGTGTAGAGGCGAAACGTACGTCGAGTGCGATTTGGTGCTCTCTGTGGTGAGTGCTTCGACAAAGTTGGCGAAGGACGTGACAAGTGGTTTTGATTCCCGTGTTCGGACTCTATTTGTGATCTGGTCGCGGAGGTGGGAGGTGGGAACTTTAGGTAGGGTTGTCACATGTAAAGAACGTGACAATTTATATTGTTTCCCAAGCTCTTCCTATATGCGTGTTCTGGTCGCGGAGGTGGGTGGTGGGAACGTCAGTTAGGCTTGTCACATTCTGTGTCGTTTAGAGGATTATTTGCCACAACGGTTACACTGCTTACGCGGAATTAGCAAAATAAAGGCTTATTTTACATCATTCTGACAACTTACAACTGCAGTAGTAATAATAGCAAATAAGTTACCCGTGTAACAACTATAGCCATTTGGTAGTAAGATGGGCAATTTAGTATTTCCCTTCTTGCAACTTACAACTGCAGTAGTAAAAACGAAAAAAAATTACCGATCTTTACTACTGGTAGTAACATTGGTAGTAACACGGGCAACAAAGGCAATAGTTACAGTTTGGTTTCTGAAGTTTTACTTCATTTAAATGAGATATTATTATTATTATGATTGTATTCGCACTAACGTACATGTTAGTAGCACATAACTATAAATGGCTTGAATAAAGTAGTGAATAAAGTATAGTACTACTATTTAAATTATGAGCTTCGACTTTACACTTTTTTCTCTTTTAACACTTTATATTTTTCATTTTTAAATTGGCTAACCTAATCTAAAGTTAAGCGAAATGATTCATTATGTAATAACAACTCCATATATATAGATATCTTTAAATTTAAAATACATTCGGATTTCCGAAATTTGACAAATATAGCCGAAGCGCATATTTAAAATAGTACTACTATACCTACTTTTATTATCCAAAACACTGAATCAATGGTAAATTTGTTAATGAATCATTTTCTAAATAGTATGAGAAATCTCATAGATCTCTGCTTCTATCAATCGAACTACTGCTAAACTACTACTTAAGACTAGTAATACTTTCTGTTATCAATCTAAGGAACATTTTTTAAATGTCTGATTTAAGGGATAAATTCACTGTCCTTTAAAGATACAGTATATCAATTAACTAATAATTTAAATCCTGACATAAAATATGAGATACATAATTTTTGTAATCTCATATCTCATTCAGTAAATAAAATATTCTATTCGCCATTTACAGATTTAATATTCTGCGCACTTTATGTCAAAAGTAGCTTGGATTTATATTTCTCTGCGTAAGAATATTTTAGCATAAATTTTTCACTGTGTATTTTATTTAAATAAATATTACGAAGTCAAACATTTCAAAGTGATATGTTTGGGTGTTTTATGTCTAAATCAAGCTTCATATTTTGCGTTATTTTATGTGTCGTTTTTATTCCGTCGTTTATGAAATGAATGAATAAGGCAACACTGTGCTTTATTATGCTTAGTAAGCTTTTTAATGTTAAACTAGTCATCCATTCTAGTTTCGCACTAGTTTAGTCACTACATAGTATAAAACGAAGTCGCGTTCTCTGTCCCTATTTCCTTTTGTATGCTTAAATATTTCAAATTACGCAACGGATTTTGATGCGGTTTTTTAATTGATAAAGAGTTTAAAGAAGAAGATTTATATGTATATTTTATACCCGCGCGAAGCTGGGGCGAGCCGCTGATTAATAATATTTCGCCTCTGTAGTCTAGCAGTCTGGCGTCGCTTGACTTCTTAAGGCCTCGGGTTCGATCCCAACAAAAAATAGAAAATGTTTATTTTCCATTTTCTAAAAAAGAAAGGATCACCACCAATGCTAATGTAACCCCTTATGTTTATGGTACTAATAATAATTTTATATTTTAACATTTAGCTATTTTCTAATCCAATTTATGTTCCACTGATTTGCTGTTCATTAAAGGAGTTCCAGGCCTAAAAACATGTTTTTTCAATTTTTTAATACAAAACCAATGTAGCCCGAGATTGGATAAGTGCCTATTTACATTGTAAATAGGTACATTCATACTTAGTTTAAGACTTAATTACTTAGTAATTACTTTACCTATTTTTTTCGGGATACAGACGTGGAGATCCTTATTTACTTTTGCAATTTTACCAAAACCATCACATTTTTGATATTTTATCAAGGCCTGTTTTTAGATTATAAAATAAGTAAATCCATTAAAGCACATCCATTGTTCGATGCATAATGAAAATAAATTTCATTCAGACTATTACTTTATTGATACATTATTGGAAATCATCTCATTTAAATGTTGGAACTAATTAACATATTTTACTTTACAGTAATTACTGTTGAACATAAATATATTCTTTGTTAAATATTATGTAATTATTAACAATGAAATGGTTATGTAAGCCCTCATGGAAAATGAGGGGTATTATAAATATGACGTGATGTATCTGTGTATTTCTATCTGGCATCATAACAATGGATAGACAGATTTCGATGCGGAAAATTAGAGAGCTGCACATCAGATCGAGATGGTTCGTAACTACATTCTGTTTTGGTTGTACTAAAAATTTGTTGGAAAGTTTTAGCAATATCATGAATGCTTATAGCAGTATTATTTTAACCTATATAAGCAAATTTATGGCAAACTACTTGTAGAATAGAATAGAATAGATTTTTTTTATTCACATTCACCTTATAAGAGGCACTTGTGACGAGTCTATAAAGTACTGAAAACTACCACCGGATCGGATTGTGGCCACACATTGAGAAGATCCGGCAAGAAACTCAGCGGGCTTTTTTCCCACATTCTATACAAATTTATTAGTAATACATTACACATTATTACTAATAAGAGATTGTTATGGGGAGCAATTAATCTCAAGCACTCTTATCCAATAGATATTCAGCAATGGTA
>NJDC01011864.1:18851-49120 GCA_002245475.1 Calephelis virginiensis | reverse complement strand
AGATTAGGTCAGCCAATTTAGAAATAAAAGTATCAAGTGTAAAAAGAGTAAAAAGTGTAAAGCCGAAGCTTATAATTTAAATAGTAGTACTATACAGTTTAACTAACATAATGTTGTAAAGTTAGGTGTTTAATTTATTATTATTTATGTGGCATTTACAAACTTCACTCTCTGTTGGCCCAAAGGTCGTCTGGTGGAGAATGCAAAACGCATTAAGTTCACCTTTTGTAAAAAAAGTGTTAGGATTACATCCTAGAGATCAAAGCAACAAACCGCTAATCGCCCATCTCCACTGGTAGACATCTTTGGATCGTTGAAGAGCACAGCCCTTGCCTCCCGAAAGCCTCCAAACGGCCACTCGCCAGTCTTTTCGCCTGGCTTTGCGGGGCGGATTAGCAAGCTGGTGTAGTGGTTGAGGCTGTAGAAGTCGGATGTTCCTAAAAAAAAGCAAATGTTCATATTGGTCAAACTCCGCAATAAGGAGATTGGGTGTTCACATATATTATGACCTAGAATTATGTTTATCACAAATATAACACGTCTAACCTTTTCAGAATGTTAACCTATATTGTTGCTCTTGAATCTCGATTTTATGCAAATTGGGATCGGATATGTCATTTGAGGCACTCTTGAACACAATACTAGAGGATTATTAACATTTAATTCCAAAAAAATAAATAAAGTATCAAGTAAAATAATTTATTGTTTAATATTAACTAACTAGTGTTGTGTTCGAAAGTACCTAAAATGACATTCGATTCCAATTACCAATTTGCATGAAATCGAGATTCAAGAGTAACCTACTAAGCCTTGTCAGTAGTCTGCATAATTAAGCTTTTAGGCTAAAACTTTGACACAATTGAGTTATAACTAATCAGAGTAAAACATTGATTAATAATAATAAAAAAATATTGAAGGTTTATCCGATTAAATGAAATGGATCAACAAAAGTTGAGATAATATTTTCAACTGATGTATGAAAATAACGGTCCGTAGTCCATCGACAGTTTCACAGTCAAACCATACTTAAAAATGATTTTAAATATGATCAAGAAATGTTTGACTTCAATAAAAAGGTCAGCTTAGATCAATTGTTTTACCCTGATTTAATCGATTTGAAGTTAATACATAATTGCAGCTACCTCTAGCTACTTTTCCTCATCCATGAAGATGGTAAGCTCAGAATAGGTATAGTCTAATAATTGTAGGTTAAGGATCTCTCCCAACCTCTCAGCCATGAACTAAACTAGATTGGAACTAGCTGTGACTTCATCCTAGTAGAATTTAACATTTTTTTTACTTTAATTAGTTTTCTTTTAAGATTTTTTAAGATAAAATTTTAGGATCTTCGTTAAGTTACTTCTTGATGCATTAGCTACCACCTAACAGTGAAAGTCCCGTCAAAATCGTTAACCGTTTCAGAGATTAACCGGAACAAACAGACAGGCAAAAATTGTAAAAGATATTGTTTCTTATATATTATATACCGTTTATATATTCACATGCATCCTGTACTTTATTATTTAAAAAAAAACTTTAATTTTAATAATATGTATACTGTATTATAGATTACCTCTAACTAACACCTTTTCTTCATCAGTGAAAGTTGGCAACTTGGACTGCATAAATCCCTCTCGTCTACTCACCTTCTCCATGAACTCTTCAACAATCCGTGGCCAACCACCTTCCTTTGAATATATCGGGTGGGAGTATCTGCCAGCCTAGTAATGTTTAAATTTAATTATTACCATCAGCGAAAAATGTGTGCAAGCATGTCAATAAGCTCTTTTCTTATAGGCTCTTTATGAGTAATGCTAACCTATCCACAGTTTGGTAATTGATAATCCTTTACGACGACATGCATCTTTTCTCAAAATTATCTTTAAAGTCTCTTCTCACTCATATCCCCGAAGAGGTAAGCCGAGACACAACCAGGGCACCCACAACTAGTCAAAGACATCAACTCCCACACATTTTCTCAAACTTGGCCAAAACTGTTGGGCTACAAATTGACAACTTTATAAACTCACCCCAAATTCTCTGGCAAGAACGGCTAACTTGTTATCCGCTTCAGAGGCTGGTTCAATCCAAACGGGATTTACGGCGATCGATATCTTTCCTGAAAACAATATAATTTTTTTGTGATAGGTTAGCAAAAAAGCACAAGGGTCTCCTGATGGTAAGAGACCACCGTGGCCTTTAGAGACCGTAGATATTACTGGTGCATCGCTGTCCTGTAGCCGGGATTTTAGGCTTATTTTGCAAGTTTACCGGCTACCCAAACTGAAACATGATCAAGTCATAATGGCGGCGGGATTTTTTTTGGAATGACTAATGTGTTGCCAACCTCGCGGTTGTCACAACTTCACTGGACTTTACCCGGGAATAGGTAAGGATTACTACCTGGGTTAGTTGCTGCACGCTACTTAACCACCAGTTTTTTAATTACATAAATTGTCTCCTTCACCCTAAGGTTGTCTGGCAGAGATCGCTCGGAAGCGATAAAACCGACTTTGTGCACTTAAGTTAAATATTATAAGTGAAAAAGTATGTATTGGTTTTTACATTTTGGTGCATAATAAAGAGTATTCATTCATTGATTCACCAGTATTGTCGCTACTGACTTATATTTTAAGCAGTGCTGAAATATTCTGAGCTGCCTGGTAGAGAGGCAGATGGACCCACACGGGAATGAAAGTATACTAGCAACTTACGATTATCCAAAAAAATCACAGATTGCTCATACATGCAACAGCTTAGTGATTACTGACCGGACTGATTTTAGAGCATTCGCTAAAACTATGGCATGTCTGCTTCCGAAAGTTTATTTCATTTAAACCAGCAGACGCTTCATAGGAGCAGGCATCTACTTTTTTTATGATATTGGAAGGCGAACAAGCAGGCGGATTTCCTGGTAAGATATTCACGTCGCCTTGGTGTCTCTAACCAAAGGTGGTAGTGGTGCGTTGCCAATCTGAGATAACACCTAAAGCTAAAGTAAGTTTACCGGCTACCCTCCGAACCGGAACACGTCCACGGCAAGCGCTGACATTATGACGGCAGGAATAGGCAAGGCAATGGTACCAATCTAGGCAAGTCGCTACGAGACTTTGCCACCTAGTCAGATGTCACAGTGTTACCTTACCCTTCGAACCGGAACACGTTAACGGCAACGACCTTAAAGGAACCACTTAGACAACAGACTTAGTTCAGGTCTTTAATATAACCCATAACAAATGAAAACTCCTTTGATTGACTTACCACCATATTTCTGTTTATACTTTTCATCATAAATTCTCCAAGCTCTGGCATGTGCTAGGAGCACAATTTTGGTACAAATATAAGGAGCGACTTCGTGTTCAATAATATTGGGTGCCATTTTTCCAGTGTTGTAGATGTAGTCGCAGATGATGAGGGGTTCGTTGATGGTGATCCAGGTCTTGATGCGATCAGCGAATAGCGAATACAACACCTCTGCGTAGTCTGAAAACCAGTCAACCATGAGGGGGTTCGTCCACCCACCTGGAACGAAGGCAAGAATAATAATAATATGTCTGTCAGTCAGCGTCAAGCCTGAAGTTTAAAACTTCACTGTCTTAATTGTCTCTAGAAGCTCTACTCTCAATATATCTGCTTGTTTGCATTGTAATTTTTTTAAAGGGCACCAGTCCCAGCAAAAGAAAGTAATAGTATTAGTTTGTTGAGCTAGCTTCGATTTCGAAGTTTTCCATAGTTGTTTGACTACTGCTTATTCAATCTTTTTGCTGAGGCCATCAGGTAGGCAGAAACAAATACCATCATTGATAGCAATTCAACTGGTAGTATAAGATTAATAGAAAATTTGGAAAATCGAAGTGCTTATAGATGCTTGTCCTTCTTTCACGTATTATGATATAACTTTTGCGTGTGGAAATAGTGTTTTTCCCGTGTTGTTGCGGCCTTCTTTATAGAATAGGCCATCTGCCTTCCTGCCAGGCAACTCGTAAAAGGCGAGCTTAGGCTTACCTTCACTAACACCGTGACCCCCTACAAGGTGGTAGTTTCGCAGCAACTCGGCACAATTGGTACCACCGCTTGATCTATTCTTTCCGCCATAACGTCAGTGCTTGCCAGTGACGTGTTCCGTTACGGAGGCTAAGGCGGGCAAACTTACTTTTACTCGAGGCCTAACATCCCGGCCTCAGGTTGGCACCGCACCATTACCACCTTAGGTGTCTCTGGCGGGGCGAATTTCTCACCATCAAAAAATCCGTCTGCTTGTTGTTCTTCAAATATCATAAAAAAAGTTAGGAGGTTGAGGAGTGCCATGGGCTGTTATCCTGAAACAGAAACGGGTTCACATAGAACTATTTTGGCGGGCGAAGCAGCGGGTGATATCTAGTATAATACAAATCCAATATTTGAACTTTGGAACGCTTACCAAGGTTTTGCAGCCGCTGCGGCAAATCAAAGTGATACATGGTTACCACCGGTTCGATACCAGCTGAGAGGAGTCCATCAATCAGTTTGTTATAGTAGTTCACACCGTCCCTGCTGATCTTGTTGGAGAACCCCGTAGGCAAGATTCTTGTCCAGGAAATAGAAAATCTAAAAAAAATATACCTGCTTACTCTCTCTGTGGTCTAGCAGTCCAAGTGTTGGACTTGACTTCATGAGGACCCGGGTTCGATTCCTGGGTCGTGCAACAAAAAAAATATGGTTTTTCTAACTTTCTAAGAAAAAAAATGCTCGGGATTGCATATGTATGTTTCCGGTTGGCGATTGGCTTGACACCTATCACATTGTGGGACTTATGGTCTTTGGCTAGCTCTGGGTGTCCTAGTTGTACCTTTGCCCACCTCTTCGGGGATATGGGTCCTTTTTTTATTTAACATCGTTTTTTCGAACAATCTTGTGTGAAACATGTTTAATTTTTTCAAAATCGTGAAAACAGCTCGAATGATTTGCATGATATTTTTATTACCTGGGGGTTTAGTGGGAGATAAATAGATTATCTGGATATAGTTTTTAGAAAACGTCTTATCAAAAAAAACCAGCAATGTTCAGTCATTTAGGTACTTCATATTTTAACAATAGCAGGTGCTTGAACAGTAACAGCGTTTAAAGGTAACGATTATTAAATTTTAATCTTCAGGATGTGACGGCCCCATCGGCCGCTGGTTGCAATTGAATTATCAAATATGTGCAATCATTACTAGGTGATAAAATAGTGTGCATCAGCAGCATCACCTTGCTCTGATTTCCACTACCGCCTTATCTATTTCTACTACTATAACTACAATGCTCGCCATCGTCGTGTATGGTGCTAAAGGGTTGAAGCCTAAGGGTAAAAAGGCGCATGTAACCTAAGACTTCGGGAGTAACGCACCAGTAGCATCAATGCTACATACGATTGAGCTATCCAATAACTTCAAAACCGGTCCGGTCCGGCGTCGGCCTTGACTTCTTGAGGTCCCGGGTTCGATTCCCAGGTCGGGCAACAAATAAAAATAGAAAATGTATAATATTTTCAATTTTCTATTAAAAAATAACGTTGCCCGGGATTGGTTGTAAGGCTATCATATTGTGGGACTTAGTGTCTTCGGCTAGTCGTGAGTGCTTGGCCTCTTGGCCTACAACTTCAGGAATATGGTCGTAGATATTTTTTTTTTAAAACTGAAAGCTGAAGATGCATTTAAGTTTTCCACTCTAAAGATGTACCTACTAAAAATGCACTTCTATGACACACTCACGCAACTGCATTTATTGAGTAATAACTTTTTACGATCTGTAAAACCTTGGCAAAAAAGTAGTATTATAAGCAAGGTAAAGGATAATAATATGATTATCCTTAACCTCGTCTGCAATTCTTGAACTTGCAATTTAATTATCCTATTTATAAATAAAAACTAAAGTAAAATAAAGTTGATAAAGTCAAGTTTATGTTTTAGTCTGTGTAATTAAGCAGGTTGAGCCTTGGAGCATTGTAGTCTTTGTCTAATAATGAGACTTTAGTCTAGGTCATAAATACGACTGTAAGTATCTAGTGGTTGTTCAAATGATTTTAATACTTATTTCAAAATTATAAGACCTTTTTTACCACAATGACACAATGAAATGAAATGAAATGTGATATGTATTCGCGAAACTTGTGTTCCTTTTTGAACCCCGACAGAGAATGTGGAGTGTGTGTGTGTGTGTGTGTGTGTGTGTGTGTGTGTGTGTGTGTGTGTGGGTGGGTGGTCCGGTTTGGAGGGTAAGGTAGCCGGTCAACTTAATTTTGCTCGAGATTTACCACCTTTGGTGTCTCTAGGCGGCGTGAATTTCTTACCATCAAGAAATCCGACTGATTGTTTGCCGTCCAATATCATAAAAAAGATAAAAATAGACAATATTGGAGGAAACTTTGTTTCCATCATCTTATAATCATTAACTTTTCATTAAATCTATGATACAGAACTGTTACCTACAACCTTTTTTAGAATTATATAGACGCATCTCAAGCACACTTTGTAATGTCTGTGTGAAATAAACGATTTTCAATTTTATTTTCCTCAACGAAGAATCTGCACTTTAAAACCTAGTATTCAACCTTAAATACATACCGATAGAAGTCTACCCCCAATTCCTTGACCATCTCGATGTCCCTCCGCCAGTGGTGGTAGGAGTTGCAGCTGACATCGCCGTTACTGCCGTCAGGGACGTGGCCTTCATGGACCCATCGGTCGTAAATACTTTCGCCTTTATCTAGGGCGGCATAATATTCATGACGTAAGTAAACCTAGCATATCCTTTGCGGGACGATATTATTTACAGATATTATTTAGGTTTTGGCTTCTTTGCAGAGATAGTTTTTTATAATATACCAAAAAATATTCCACCATATGAAGGTCACCGGCTTTTGCCCGAACTATGTATCGTCTGACAAGAACAGTTAGTAGCTCTTGTAGCCTTATAAGCAGTGTGTTTATAAGGCTACAATTAAAGTTTTGTTTTTTTATATTTTCCTCAGATTTTCACTCAAGCTTTCCAATGTAATGCTATTTGGCTAAATTTAATTCGGAAGCCTCTAGCAAGCTGGCTGGTAGGAAGAAACATATTGTATATTCTACAAAAAACGTAGCATAAAATGGAAAAACATACAGCTATTTTATTAATTTGTAACAAAACAATTATTTGGATCCAAAGTTAATCGGTTATTGCGCAAAACTATTACAATTGCTACTGCATACATTCCAAAGTTCAAGCATTAGTTAACTACATATCATATCGTGACCTTAACATTCACGTGTACATCAGTCCTCGGCAATGTAGTATTCTATTTTGAATAGTCAATATCTTGTAAAATAAGCTTATATCTATATACAAACTTAGACTTGGGGCAACACACTATTGTCATAAACAATCTCTGTAGACCTGACAGATTTCTCCATAACAATGAAATCTTATTTTTACATACATATCTTCACGCCAAGTCCCTTACGGGGTAGGCAGAGAGTATCGAGTGCCAGACCTCACGATCCTGACAGACCTGTCTTGCTTCCTTGACATTCATAACCCTTTTCATACAAACACGTCGGTTTCGGAGACTCTTGACACCACCCTCGGATAATATCCGATTGATCTGATCGTGAAATGTCAGCCTTGGTCTCCCCGGGTACCTACATCCATCCACATTCGCATTGTATATCTGCTTTGTCAATCTTTCATCTAACATTTTGCCAGATCATGGGATAGTCGGGTCCCTGCTGCGTGCGGTGCAGTCAATGTATTTAGACTGTAAAGCATGCGTGCGGGTGGATGGCAACATATCGCCTTGGTTTGATGTTAATATTGGCGTCAAGCAGGGTTGTGTGTTGTCAGCGCGCTTGTTTATCTTATATTTGGACAAATGTCTTCAAAGGTTAAGATCATTGAATATGAGAATGCGTATGGGTGACCAAGTAGTGAACTGCCTGCTTTATGCAGATGATGCTGTACTTTTGGGCTCTACACCATCTAAGCTGCAAACACTGGTCATAGTTATGGAAGGAGATTGCAGAGAAAGGGGCTTACATTTGAATGCGATGAAAACCAAAATAATGGTGTTTCAAAGAGACGTAGCCAGAACGGATGTAAGAGTTTTGGTTGATGATGTAGTGCTGGAACAAGTGAACGAAATTGTATATCTTGGTTGTGCTTTTAGCAGGGATGAAAGGTACACCGCGGATGTAGAGAGGAGAGTGAGTGCAGGGAATAGTGTGAATGGAGCGTTGGGTAAGCTATTCCAAAGCGAGGTTTTGAGTCAAAAAGCTAGACTCGCTTTGCATAATTCTGTGCTTATTCCAACGTTACTGTATCGAAGCGAGAGTTGGGTATGTCAGAAAGAGCATGAAAGTAGGATAAATGCGGTCGAAATGAGAGCACTACGGAAAATCTGTGGTGTAACGCTCGCTGACCGCATTCGTAACAGTGAGATCCGAGAAAGAGTGGGATTGAAAGAAAGTGTTGGTGTTAAAATGCGAAAGGGCATGCTCCGCTGGTTCGGTCATGTAGAAAGAATGACAGATGAAAGATCTTATTTTTCTTTAAAAAAATGTCAATCAACGCACCGCTTACATTCCAGGCTCCCTCGATCTGGTAGGCGGAGGTGGCTACTCCGAACTTAAAGCTGTTGGGGAACGTCAGTTCCTCTCCCCCCCCGCATTCCAACACCATCCTGTAAATCACCAAAATATATTATATTTCAACTATTTAAAAAAAAGTTCAATAAACCCCTATAGACGGCCAAAATCTAATGACATTTTTCCCCGTGCTGGTCCGAGCTCCTTTGCAGAATAGATCATCTGCCTTCCTGCCAGGCAACTCATAAAAGGCGAATATAGGCTTACCGTCACTAACACCGTGACATCTGACTAGGTGGTAGAGTTTCGCACTCATCCGGATTGGTACCACCGCCCTATCTATTCCTGCCGCCATAACGTCATGACGTGTTCTGGTTTGGAGGGTAAGGTAGCCGGTTAACTTATTTTTGCTCGAGGCCTAACATCCTGACCTCAGGTTGGCAACGCACCATTACCACCTTTGGTGTCTATAGGCGGCGTGATTTTCTTACCATCAAGAAATCCGTCTGCTTGTTTGCCT
This sequence comes from Calephelis virginiensis, assembly GCA_002245475.1. NCBI lineage: Eukaryota > Metazoa > Arthropoda > Insecta > Lepidoptera > Riodinidae > Calephelis > Calephelis virginiensis. The sequence goes on along the minus strand of NJDC01011864.1, from coordinate 40,018 downwards.
TCCAATATCATAAAAAAATGACAGAATCGTGTACCAGATGCCAGTTATCCTACATTCTAGTACGGAACGTAATAATGGGGAGCATTGGAGTCGTAGTGAGAGGATTACGTAAAGCAGTGGTACCGTTCAGGGCGAGCTCTACACAGTTTTTCGCTACCGTCACATAAGGTAATAATAATAATAATAATATATTTATTGTACACAAAACGTTATCACAAACATGAACATAAAGATAATACAGTACAATGGGCGAGCTTATCTCCAGCAACAGAGATTTCTACCAGCTGACCCGTGAAAAGGAAAAACAGAAACAAACATAAACGTACACGATTTGTTGACTATGAAGCACTTAAAAAATAATAATAAATATATATGACATCTAAATAAATATATAAATATATACAACGTATTTTTATTTTAGCATTTGCCCTGTGTTTGGGATAAATTTCTATAAATTTTAAAGAAAGAAAAAATTTCGCCCCAGACAGGATTTGAACCTGTATCCTTTTGTCTCAAGCCGACAAATGCTCTAACCAATTGAGCTACTGAGGATTCAAGTCCTGTGGCCAAATTTTTAATTCCTTTCTAACCCGTTAACGCGGGGAGTTATGTCCTATAGATACACAATTCTGAGTACCCACCAAATGAGTTCATCATTACAGATGAAATTCACATTTTAGAATGGCCATAACTTTCGTTTCTCGCAACGTATTTTTATTTTAGCACTTGCCCTGTGCTTGTGTGAAATTTTTTCTTTCTTTAAAATTTATAGAAATTTATCCCAAGCACAGGGCAAGTGCTAAAATAAAAATACGTTGTATATATTTATATATTTATTTAGATGTCATATATATTTATTATTATTTTTTTTGCGTTAACGGGTTAGAAAGGAATTAAAAATTTCGCCACAGGACTTGAATCCTCAGTAGCTCAATTGGTTAGAGCATTTGTCGGCTTGAGACGAAAGGATACAGGTTCAAATCCTGTCTGGGGCGAAATTTTTTCTTTCTTTAAAATTTATAGAAACAAATATATACATATACATAAGGTAAGGTGAAAAAATCAGTAATTATTTTTCTATTGCCATGAAGTTATGAATTTAAAGCTTGTAATGTTCGAGCGTTTAAAATGAAAAGCTTGGTTCAACTGACATTTGATAACTTTTTCACAGTGCGAACTAAATGGCCTCGTCTTGGCAACATTTTACACAAAAATGTTTTTTATGTTGTAAATGAAATATTCTGTGAATCTCGGACACAACGTTGTTGTAACAGTTGTTATTTATGAAGTATGAAGGGGAAATGTAGTATGATAAAACGATCTAATTAGATTTAATTTTTATAAAACGTCGTTTTTAAAAAAAAATACCCAGTATGTTTTTCTCAAGAAAGTTTCGAAGTGTTTTTTCTTATGCAGGAAAAATTCCTAGGAATTCCACATTTGAGAAATAGTGAGTTAAGATACATGCAGGTAGCATATTTGTGTCAAAAAAAAGTTAGTGTTTAGAAAAGTATTATACGCATGTTCAGTATCCATTCGAATATGTAATTAAATTTCTGACAATATTAAATCGCTTTTACTAAATAAGTTTCCAAAATTATGAATAACTAGCTGTTACCCGCGGCTTTGCTCCCGTGGCAGTTAATATATTTACTGATTATAGCCCATTAATATGGACTTTCATACAAACTTTCAACTCTATTTCAACCTCTTAGGCGTAGACATTCCAGAAACGCTTAAATACATATCTACTTATTTTTAATAAGCAGCCCAAAAATAAAGTTTCATGTTGCTAACTTAAAAAATGACGGTCTTCAATACTAATTTTCAACCCCTATTTCACCCCTTAAGGAAAATTTCAAAATTTTGTATTTAGTGGGTGTCTACTCAATAAACTACCCTACTCAGCAAATCATCCCTGTAACTTAAACAGTTTTTGCTCGGCCATGATGAATCAGACAGTCAGGATATGTGGTTTTATAAGTATATATATAGATATATAATTATGAATGCTTTTTTAGTAAAAAGTTGATTTAGTGTTGGTTCATGTTTAGTTCGGTTCTGATTATGGAGAACTCGGTTTTTAAGTCATATGTGACACATGCACATAACATTAATGTCAATCTACTTTATAAGAGTTCAATATTACCTATTTCACAACAAGATGTCATTCGTAACGTAGAGTATAAGAAATTAATTATTGTATTCAGTCCTTGAGTGAACTGCATTAAACATTGTCGTATCCAGAAGTGTTTTCAATTATCTATTTTACTGATAACTGAGGAACCGCCACGTAATTGGTGACCCCGATAGAATATAAGTAAAAATTACTACACCATAGACTCACCAGAATAAGTCATCGTCAGGAGATACGATACGATGGATCTAATTACGGTGACAGTATCATCAAGAATTCCAGAGTTTTGGTGTCACCAAACAAATCTCTGGTTCGTTCAGTGTGAGGCAATATTAGGACCACAAAAAGTCAGTGATGATACGAAATTTATCCTGGTAGTTGCCAAATTAGGCAAGGACTGCATTCAACATTGTGGTATCCAGAAGTGGTTTCAATTATCCATTTTACTGACAGCTGGAGGACCGCCACATCATATTTAACAACACTTTTTTTAGTATTCTAACTACAGCACCACGTCATAAAGGTTTTTTTGGAGTTATAGTAAATAATGACTCATTGTTACCATTTAATTATTTTTTACCGAGTTTTATAATTATATTATATATGACGTTTTATTTTACCTTGATGTTGTTATAATATGTAAATTAATATTCATATGTTTAATAATAGTGTCATAAATTATTTTTATAACTATTACGCAAAAACTTTAAAATGTTTTACAATAGTATAATAATAATAGTCTCAATGGCCTAGTAGTTGTTGGCGTCAATTATCTGAGGTATCCGGTTCGATTCCCGGGTTGGCAATTCAAAATCAAAATCTAATTTCGGGTGGTCATCGCGTTACGATTGATCTGATAGACCAATTTTATTAATTATTTTTGGCTGTATTGATTAATGTCGGGGAAAAAGAGAAAAACCCGGAAAATTGCAGGGAAAGTGGAAAAAACAGACTTGAGTTTGATGTTTTCCATCGCCGGCGCTTGGTAAAACTTCCAAATATTCATATTTTTAAATGAAGAAACATTTGTACTGTTTTACGTCGTTTTTATTATTATGTAGTAGTTTAAGTTCTAGCCCTGATCATGCTGTCATAATCGAAACCGTTAGGCTATTTATAAAATAATAAATTATAAGTGATACGTAAAACAGTAAAAATGTTTCTTCATTTAAAAATATGAAGACTTCACTTTGGTTAATGTTAAGAGATATAAAGTTTTCCAATAAAAACAATATTGCCCAGGAATGTTAAGGTGCGTAGTTGGCAATAGGTTTGTCATTTTGATTTGTTCTCACATTGTGGGACAAGTACCTTGGGCTAGTCGTGGAATATGACCACTATCCCCTTAGTGTTCATACTCCTACTACCCACCAACTCTATTCCAGGAGGAAGTTGACGTGTCAGGATGTTATTGGTTGAGAATCCTATGTTAAAATTGTCTAGTAAAGTTTCTAGTTTCTAGGTTGTCGACACACCGATTACATCTTGGGTGTTGTGGCGTGTACATCTTACCATCGGTGAATTTATCTGCTTCTTCATTTGTCGGTTAGTAGCAGATGGTAGGGAAATTTAAATATAGTTTTTTCTCAAATTTAAATGATTCAAATGAATGGATGGATTTTTTATTTGAAAGGTCAGTGATCAAGCACGCGGCTCTCCCAATGGTAAGAAATAACAGTCGCTTATAGACACCATAGACGTTCAGGCGCTTTTGCTACCCTAACCTCCGGGTACTCATGACAGTCATTGTAGCGGTAGGAATAGGTAAGGCGACGGATTCTTACCTGGACAATTTGCATGGCGATTTGGTAATGATCTACATTTCAACCTGTGTTACCTGCATATGGCATATGGTCTTTTCTACCCAGTAGACCCTTACCAAAACGGCAATATGGTCACGGTACAAATATGAAACAGTATGGAAACTACCTACAAAAGTTTGAAACGGTACACTCATACAAATATGCGACTCAACGGGTGCCATAAAGTTACAGTTTTTATATGAGATAGCGAAATAGCGGCTCTGCTGTTATTAAGGACAAAATTACCTATTAAAACCATAGATGATACTGGCATCACTGTCTTGAAGCTTAAATTTTTTATGTGAGGAGTCAGGGAATAAGCCTACAGGGCTCCTGATGGTAAAAGAGAGCCGTGGCCTTTAGACTTCATCGATGTGATAGATGTGTCGCTATCCTGTTAGATCTATTTTGCAAGTCTCTACCCTCTCGGTACATCGCAAAGTCATTGCGGCGGCAGGAATAAGTAGGGCTGAAGGTCCATATCCAGGCAAGTTGCTGCACAGCAATTTATCAAGAGTGAATCTAGTTTCTTCACACCCATATCCGCGAAGAGGTAGGCAGAGGCACAACCAGGGCACCCACGACTAGCCGAAGACACTAAGTCCCACAATGTGATAGGTGGCAAGCCTATCGCCAGCCGGACACATTTCCAATCCCGACCAACATTTTTTAAATAGACAATTGGAAAAATCCAATTTTCTTTTTGTTGGCCGACTCGGGATTCGAACCCGGGACCTCAAGAAGTCAAGTCCAACACCCGGACCGCTAGACCACAGAGGCGATAAGAGTGAATCTAAGGCTGGCTAATGAGTGCAAGTTTACCGGCTACTTTACTCTTAAACCACAGTGGCAAAATCTGACGTTATGGCGGCAGGACGGCAGGAATAAGTAAAGCCACCCTACTCTTCTAGTTTTGATCGTACAACCTAGTGGTTGACTAGGTAAGAATGATGTAGGTTTGTAAAATAATGACCTACATGATAAGATTACCATTAGCAGGCGATTTCATCACCATTATCGCGTCCCGGCCCTGACAGTTATAATTTATTACTCTACTAAATTGTATCCTAATTCGAAAAGTTTTTTTATGATATAGGAAGGCAAACAAGCAGACGGATTTCCTGATGAGAAGAAATTCACTCCGCCTAGAGATAGCAAAGGTGATAATGGTGGGTTGCCAACCTGTGTTAGGCCTCGAGCAAAAGTAAGTTTACCGGCTACTTTACCCTCCGAACCGGAACACGCCATGACGTTATGGCAGCAGGAATAGGTGAGGCGGTAGTACCAATCTCTTTCACCTAGTCAGATGGCACAGTGTTAGTGACAGTATGCATATGCTCGCCAATACAAAAACAAGAAAATCTTTCATGGCATATTAGGTATACTGTACAGAAAGGGTCTTTACAATGTATTTTCCGTAGGTATATCCTTTGGTCACGTTCTGAATGTTTTCATATGATTCATGGTCACGGTAATAATTTTTTAATAAATGTGATACTAAAAATAATTACGTCAGTAAGATGCACACATTTACGTAATTGTTTAAATTTGTTTAAATATTTTAAAATTGACCCAGTTTCGGCATTTAGTGTTTCGGCGGTTATCACCTACAGTAGGGTTACTCTTGAGGGCCCTGTAGTACAGGGCGACGAATAGGGCTACGGTATTCTCTGCCTGTCGTAAGAGGCGACTAAAAGGGGGTTGGGGCTGTAGGAGAAGTACAGAATGCTTGTATTTTTCAATAATAATATTTAAAAGGTGCATAATATCAAAAAATAAAACAATACTATAAAAGATCACAGATGCCACACAAACCATGTTGTGTTGTGTCTCCGGGAGTTTTGTTTCTAATATTACAGAAAATTTAAAATAGAGTTGAAAGTTTTCGCATTTATCAGCAGTTCTCGCACTGCCTCCGTTGCAACTTTATTTTTGTTTTTTCAAGTTTGGAGGATATTTAAAGATTTTGGATTAGTTACTTATTCAAATAACGATTCCTAAAACCTCACTTCCCGTTTGTTACCTCATCGTAAGATAAAAAGGGTGTCAAGGGACACCCGTGTGGAACACGAAGTTCTCTCTCCCCCCCCTCTCTCTCAATCTCTTTCAATCTCTAATAATCTTTATCTCTATCTCTCTTATAGAGAGAGACAGACAGAGAAACATGAAAAAAAATTGAAAAATAAAAATAAATAATAATAATAATGTTAATTTAAAAAAAAATAGAGAGAAACAGACAGAGAAACATAAAAAAAAATAAAAAAAAAACAAACAAACATGTGCAATCCGCAAAGCTTACAATAGCTTACTATAGCAAAAAGTGTCGTGACAACTTTTCATAAGACTTTTTCCGTCTAGCATCCTTTCACAACGCGCAATAAGGAACTTCGTTGCAATAAAATAACTTCAAAGTGAACTTTGCGGTCGATGGCTTGGGTGTCCCCAAAATAATGTGATGCATGCCTATGGTTTGTCAACCCATGCCCGGAATATTATTGTAGTGGTCGAAAATTATCAGGATATGTTTCCCCAAAAGCTTCATAGCCTGATTCTGCAAGCCTAATTTGTTACAGTAATTCTAGCCAAACCAATGGGTATCATCCTTACTAATGTCTTTCAGTCGGTGTTGACACAGATCCCGATGTAACGTTTTGATTTCGTCCCTCATCTCGACGCGGCAGCTTGTTTATTTTGTCTCAATTTTTAGATTAAATGACATTCAATTAATTCATTTAGAAATTGATCGATTATCCCTAAAATGACTAAATGACATAAATGACTAAAATGACTCAAAATCTAACTCACATTTTTATTATTGCGAAAACGTAAATTTTTCGTTATACCTTGTGTTGTTAATCAACAAATAATATAAACGAAGGATCTAAATTGAGCCAAATTTTGATAGTTCCCATTTTTTTATAGTTGGTAACCCTGCGTTACATATTTTACGCACAGTTTATATTTGCTTTGGGTCATCTTTCCTTTTTTAACACACTTTTATGAGTTTTTATTGTGTAACGAATTCTAAGAACATTTTTTATCTTATAAAAATGTCTGATTAAATTGAAAATTTCACACACTTCGGACCGATGACAATGCAATAGTTAACATTTTTTTCGATTATTAGAGTCAAGGTCAAGATAAATGACCTTCAGGGTCAGGCGTCCAATCAACGGCGGCGGAAAAACATTTTTTTAGAGCTTACGTTGCTTGCGCTGTGCAATGGTAACAGCCCAATTTCATGTTAGATATGTGTGCTTTTTAAATATTATGAAAAAAAGTATTGCCGAAGAGGCAGACAGAGGTACAACCAGTGCACCCACAACTAGGCGAAGACACTAAGTCCTAAAAAGCAATAGGTGGAAAACCCGCAGTAAACCATGCACATACCCAATCCCGGTCAACGTTATTTTTAAACCCCGACGCAAAAGGAGGGGTGTTATAAGTTTGACGTGTGTGTATGTGTGTAGCATTGTAGCTCTTCAGTGGATGGGCGGATTTTAATGCGGTTTTTTTTTATAAGAAAACTGACGTGATCGAGATGGTTGATGGTATAGGTATTTAATCCACTTTTTAACATATGCATGACCAAACACTTTAAATCAGCCTTTCCCAAAGTGGGCGATAACGCCCCCTTGTGGGCGCTGGAAGCCTAGAGGGGGGCGGTATAAATCTTGAAAAAAAATGTTTTTTTTAAACTAGGCGCAATAAATATGTTATTGAGGTTATTGACAAGAAAAAAACGAGGGGGGGGGCGCTACAAAACAACTGATTTTCAAAGTGGGCGTTACATGAAATAAGTTTGGGAACCTCTGCTTTAAATGCTAACGAATGCTAGTATAGCTAAGCTGGTTTGATGATTGATTTCGAAGATAAGAGACGTAACTTTGGAATGTCTGCTGGTAAACCTGTCGTGTTTGGATTCATTCGACTTGCCATAACATATTTTCACGCCAAGTCTTTTACGGGTTAGGCAGGGAGTATCGACCGAGAGGACAAGTCAGGATGTTTATCAGGATGAGTGGCTGACCTCACGGTCTGCCACTCATCCTGACAAACCTATAATCTTATCATACAAACACGCTGGTTTCGGAGATAGCTAGATCTGTTCATATTCTCTAATGACTAGAACCAGATGATGAAGACGAGATGATGAAACTGAAAGGTGGCTGATGGATCATAGTTTATAAGTTATGGATTTATATTTCATAATCTTTTCAGTTTATCTAAAGGACATCAAAAAGAGAGATGTAAGTTAGATGTATATGACCTGTCTGTCAATTTGTGGCATCGTAACTGGAATGGATGGACCGATTTCAATGCGATGATTTTTTGTTTGAAAGCTGATATGATCGAGATGATCCTTAAATACAGATTTTGTCAGGGGTTCATTGTTTTTTTATTTTTAGATTAAATTAGAAAAACACATTTTCTTTTGGCCGACCCGAGGATCGAACCCGGAACCTCGTAAAGTTAAGTCGAACACCGGACCGATAGATCACAGTGGCGATAAATTTATTAAACTTATAAATAAATAGCCGACCAGGCGGCGCTTCACGTTAAGAGGTACTAACAGTTCGGATTGATTAAACAATGGTTTTCCCGAATTTTTTTCCATAAGAACCTCCTCTTGACAATAAGGAACATAAAAAAAAAGTATCAGCAAATTGGTCTATCCCTGCACGCGTAATTTGATGATCAAACGAAATGAGGATTCATTTTATATATGTAAGTAGAGATACTTAAAGATACTTACCAAACAATCACGAGTATGGTACCATAACACGCCATGAAGAAATAAAACTGTTACCGGTAGTAGTACAGAACGTGTTTATTGGAGACAGCTATACTGTAACTAAGATAATAATTTGTGTATTATACTATTTAACTTCCTTTGGGCCTGTTCTCCACCGACGCAGCACTGAAACTTTAAGACGTGTTTTTCGTCACCGATTTTTATCCGGCGAAGATTGTGTTTCATATGGGTAAACAATATGGTGCTTTGCATTTGCAAAATGTACAAATAACATTTACTTTAAGATATATCAAATCAATAGGCAATAAGAAAATCTTTCATTTTTTTAATTTTATTTTGAGAGTGATATAAAATTAACCTCCCCTCCCCTAACAACATCTTCTTTATTAAACAATCTTAGTGACATATCCTTTGTAGACCAGAAAATAAATAGAGATAAGTATTATAAAAAAATCGGAACACTTTTACCATAACTTAAATGCAGTGAAACTGCAAAAAGCCGACTTTAATTTAAATAAGTTAGTCATCTAAGTAAAAAAAATAACTATTCCCTATGGTTTCCTTGGGATTTCTTTATCAGATGCAGATTTTATAGCAATGGGACGAATCATATTAAAATTTGGTATGTAGGCATGACCCTGCGTTCCGAGGAAGGTTATAGGTTACTTTATATCCCGTTAAATACTATATACTATACACTGAAGGGGTTTCTGTGGGAGTCAAATTGTAAATTAGGCTGTTATTTAAAAACATATAGTTTCCATTTTTTTGTTTTGCTTTGATGTATGTGCTTTATAGATTGTTCCGTATTTTTTCTAATTTTTGTATTTTAGAATTTACAGATATAACAAAACTCCTCAAAGAGTCATCAAATAGAATAGAATAAATAATTCATGCGATATTTGTCCTTCTTTCATGCGATATTTGTCCTTCTGTACCGACTGATATTCATTTGCTTACGTAAATAGGATTACCGTTTATTGCAGATAGTTACGCACGTAGTCACGGGTACAGCTAGTTGAGGGGTAAATATATCTCGTCCTTAATGACGTCTACCTAGTGATGGTGCCGGTGGACAAACAGTCCTTCTTTCGTTACATATTTTGTAGAATGATATAAGGTTATTACCTGTTGTGGATTAAATTGCAAGAATTAGTATTTTTGTTGTATGAAAAAATGTAGAAGGATTAACAATAATTTTATGCTTACGGCATAATTTATTTTAACTTATTTATTTAAACTTATAAATTTTACATTTTAACATACAATGTCAAAACTCTATCAACGTATGAATAGCTTATAGAATTGCAAAAGCCTTTATCAAGTATAAAATACGATATAATAGGATTGGCCGGAACGAGGCGTATGGGAAATAAAATAGAGGAGTATGATGACTTTATACTCTGCCACACGAGTCAAACACCTGGTTTGTATGGTGTAGGTTTTATAGTTAAAAATGCTACAAAAATAGCATAGAGAGAGCTACATAGACCATTACGGAAAAAGTAGCAATTACAAAGATGATCAAAAATAACCGGCTACAACTGGATAGAGAGAACTGGCAGTATTTGGAGGAGGTCTTTAACCGCAGACTGGTTCTTGTGGATGATTAATTATATAACTATTTTTAAGCATATTATATTTAAGTCAAAATTATGTAAACTGTTTACAACTAACAAATAAATGTAACTACCAAAATTAACTACAAACAAAAATTACTTTTACGTTAGCATATAATTGAAGTAGTTTCTTTTTGTAATCTGCAAGAAATAAAAGGCGTTTTTAATTTTTAATAATTATTTTCATTTATTTATTATTTTATTTATTTATTACGGTCTTCCTGAGAAATTATGTACATGGATCACTAGTTTTTTGACGGGGCAAGGTCATTGTCGTTGTCGACAGTGTATGCTCGGAGTCCAAGCCTGTCAATGCTGTTGTTCCCTAAGGCTGTGTGATTTCTCCTACTTTGTTTCTTCTGCATATAAATGACATGTTGCACTACTGGGGAAGCCTTATACTTTGGTCGACATTATATAATATCTCGGGAATATGTCATCGAGAGCCGGAACCAATTTGTGTCTAAAGTTGACATTCTTTTGTCTGAAATTTCGTTTTGGGGCCAGCAGAATCTGATACAATTTAATCCTAGCAAAACACAAGTTAAGCTCTTTCTTGATGCTTATCTTATACCTTCAAGTCAGAAATTCTTGTATATATATATAATTGGAATCTCGGAATCGGCTCCAACGATATTGACTCTGAAGCATGGGCGGCGGTCACAACTATATTTATTTTTAAGGTCACAGCATACAAACGATCCTGCTTAGTAATATTGGCCTAGGAGTGCGCCGTGCGCTGTCATTGGAAAATTTCAGATTGTGTGACTTAAAATTTTGTGACACAACAAAAAGCATTTCGTAAACCACAAAGCAATAAATAGATAGATAGAGATAATATGTACTCAGATTTGATTTTAACATAAAATTAAATTATACTTTCTTGACTAATTCATGAAATTATTAAAATATTTACAAAGAATCATGGAAACGTTTATTATATTGTCCGATTCGAATCCATAATTATTCTTTACCATAATCTAATAAAAAACTTATAAGCACAGTAAAAATGCAAAAACCGACTCCTACGTTTTGCAAAATTGACTGCATGTTTTTTTGTATGTTTGTTACACGATTACTTAGTTAATAGACAACCGATTTTGATGGTTCTTTATTAGAAATATAGGTAATGTTTAAGAGGTAGTCAATGATGAGGTCGTCAAGATACGTTAAAAAAATATGTACTAAGTGTAACTAAAACTACAAGTCGGATTATGATAAAATTTATGTTAAACCATTTTGGAAACAATTGCTATTTTCCGAAAAAAAATATCAAATTGCGACTTTTCTTATTTCATTTGGTACCAAGTCTAAGAGTTGGTATCGGTGTTTGCACTTTTACTGCTTTTACTTATATGAGGTAAATACCAACTAAAATTTTTACAGTGCTCTTTAACTTATAACTAATACACAATATCTTTTATTGCTAAATATGACTTCATCTTAATGTTATAAATGCTACAGTTTGGGAAAATGTTTCTGTGTTTATGTTTGTTACTGATTCTCAATACAGTTACAAATTGTGAAAAGGAACGCGGATTCAGTTAATACTTTAAAATTGTTTTTCACAGAATTTGAACCTTCGAACTTGTACTTATACGCCGATTATCCTCTTTCAACGGGCAATCTCGGCTAAAATCCATTTGTCAAAATTTTAAATTCCTATCTTAACTATTTCGTTCATATTTTATTAAATCAGGCTTTACTTTTAGGAAATCCATAATAACAGATGTAGAATAAGCATTAATTCTGCTAATTCCGCGGAGCCCTTGTAACTGTTGTGGCGAGAAGTCTTCAAAATGACCCACAATCCTAACGAAGGTTTCCACCGCTCACCATCGCGACCGGTAGGGTTACTCTTGAGCCTCGGTATATGCAATATTGGAAAATGGAATTGGGTATGTCATTTTGGGTACTCTTGAATACAATAATGGCGGATTATTAACATTTAGTAAATAGTAAACAGTAGATTACTTTATCGGATTCGTTGAATTATTTTTATCTAATTGTTAATAATCCAAGAGTACTGCGTTCAAAAGTACCTGAAATAACATAAACGATTCCAATTTCCAAATCGCATGATATTAAGATTTAAGGGTATCCCAGTAGACCACGAATAAAATCAAAGATAGGGAAACATTAAAATTGTCACGTCCTTCGCAAATTGCGAACAAGACGACGCAGATTAAAAGTTTATTCTACATCTGTGATTACGTCCAACTTTATATTCACATCCAAATAATTAGATGTATCACTACCAAACAGGCTGGTCCAAGGTGTTGTTTGACTTAAATGCACTAGTACTCTAGTACAGGAAAATAAATTTTAAAATATCCTACTAATAAAACTTAACAATAACAGTATCGTTCCTTTCCACCCATATTTTTTGGCGCCATTGCTGCAATGATGGTATCCTCCTAGTCGGTGGTGAGTGTGGTTGTAGTGGGGGGAGTGAGTCCGCACTACCGAGGAGTAGTAGTGAGCAGAAGCCCGCGGGGTACGCGTTCTGGAGGGGGAGGAGAAATCCACCGCATACAAACCGAAGCGGGGCCTAAATACAAAAATAATGTAAAGTAATGATTTTTTAATACAGTATAGAAATATGACAAAGTAACCAGCAGCAGAAAAAAAGTTAATATCGTAAGACAGCAAAAAAACAAACACACGGCTCTCCTGATGGTAAGAGACAATCGTAACCTATAGATCTCATAAAGAGTTGCGTCTCTGTTTGGTGGCCGGAATGTAAGGTATACTGTGCAAGTCTACCGGCTACCCTACTCTCCGGACAGGAAGTTGACAGAGTCATTCAGATGGCGGCAATAGATAAGGTGGTGGAGCCCTACCAGAGTGATCGGATAAGTTGTTGAATACAAACTTCCCACTATTGGTCCTATTAGTAACAAACCATTACTCGCTTCCTACGTGCTGCCAAGCAGGAATGTAGCTGATGGTCTGTTCTTTTCCGTGGAAGTTCACCAATATTCGCTATCTATAAATGTTAATCTACAGTATGACAGTCTACTTGCGTAAAACCAAATACCATCTTATGGTACTCTGTACTTTCTCTCTCTCACCTGTATCCACTGCTCCACTCGAAGTTGTCCATGAGAGTCCACGCGTTGTATCCGGTCACATTTACGCCATCCTTGTGTATCGCCAGGAGCACCTGACAAAGGAATTTGAGCGGATGTTAATTTCCATACATTGTCATGATAATTTCAATGTTTGTTAATTAACATAGTTGTAACAAGTTGATGCATCGAAAAAAAGACTGAGACTCTCATTTAACTTTAAGAAAGATAATCGCCGAACTTTGTGTATCTCACGAGTCGATCCGTATCATTTGGGTGTGGAACATGTTGCCGCTCGGCTACTCCCAAAAGACCTGAATTTTCTGCATACGAGTCGCTGAGGACATGCTACAACGAGTCAATTCCGACCCAACGATCATGAAACACATTGTCACAGGTGACGAGAAGTAAGTTTATGAACTTGACATACAAACTAGTCATTAAACTTGGGAGTGACACCTTCCTACTGAACCGAAACTGAAAAAATCACGCAAAACTCGTTCAAAATTCAAAGTCATGTTGAGATTTTTTTTTGACTATCGAGGTGTTGTGCACTCGGAATTATTTCCGGAATGTCAAGCTGTAAATAAAGATTTTTATTCGAGCATTGTGTGGCGTTTATGAATGCAAATTCACCGAAATAGGTCAGATTTGTAGGAAGAAAAAACCTTTGATTTTGCCACACGATAATGCGATTTCCCACAAGGCTATATTTGTGAACGAATAGAGCATACATTCGACCAATACCATCTAGCAACCACTAAATTCGCCATATATGTCTCCAGCCAACTTTTTCTTTTTTTCTAACTCAAATTACCATTTCGCGACACTCGCTTTTAACCGGTAGAAGACATATAAGAGAGTTCGCGGCGAGAACAATTCCGGGAAAATCTTAAAAAAAATGTTTTGGTGATTGACATTCATTCGTTGGCGTAAGTGTATCGTTTCTGAAGGAGCATACTTTGAAGGTGATAAAATAAGTTTTGATGAATAACAAACAGCTTGTGTAATATTGACCTTTTCCCGGTAACTTCCTGACAGAGCAGTAAATAAAAAAAAACGTTTAGTGAGTGTGCGACAAAATGACCACCAAGATCTATGTAGGAAGTCAAGAAGCTTATGGAACAGAGTTTTGGATTTTCCTCAAGCCGACCTAATAATCAATAAGGGTGAAATGGGTTTCAGGATTATCATTTCACAGCAGATATATTAACGGTGCCTTACCTGCTCCAAATGCTCCTTGTAATACAGTATTCTATCGTGGTCGTTAAGGTCTGCTCCATCATTCGGGTAGCCGTTCTCCGTGATGATGATCTCTATATCGCCGTACTCTTGTTGCAACCATTTCAGTTGATGACGAAGCCCTTGTGGGTATATCTATAAACATTATTGCTTAAGTCACAAATTTGAAATCAGTTATAACACGTATTACCAAAAATTAATGATCACGTTTATCTCTAGCCGTCTCAATAATAAAAAAAAACAAAATTTGTAAACTCAATTTGTATCACATTGTAATAAAACAATGTATAACACATCAGGTTGAATCTTGGAGTACTTTAGTCCATGTTCATTAATAAGAGTGAAGATGCCTAATAAATAAACATAGACCAAAGTAAGAGAACATTTAAGTTAATATTATAGTTTACAAAACACACAGTTGAATGAAAAATATAATACTAGTTTGAACCTTGAAGTACTTAGGTCTATATTTGAATAAGACGGTAGACGTTTAGCTAGAGATACCTTAAAAGTTCTTAATGTGCATACGTTACTGCTAACTAGTACATAAGTATATTTATGAATAGGAAAGAGAATGCGCCACTAAAATAGTTCGTTGTTAATTTCAGTACTGGATTCCTCAAATCGAGACTGCGCCTTTACTTATTATAACTTCGGCAAGAATAGTACTTAAGAAAGAGGAGAATTAAGGCAAAAAATTTTTCTTAATATTTTTTTACAAACATATCTTCACGCCCAGTCCCCAATGATTTTTTGAAGTTTTGAAATGTGCGTTAAAGGGTATAGGGAGTGACTTATATGTCACAATCTGTTTTTAGCATTTCTTTTCCAATTCCACCCATCCAACACAATGGAAACCCAAAACCCACCAAAATCTGGTACAATTTTATGTTACAGAGTCAGTTAAGTTAATATACAATACCAATTAATTATATTGTGGCGAACTTACATATAACCAGAACTCTCCCCCATGTCGCCAGTGTTCCCGCGGGACGAGACGTGCCTGCAGCTCATGCGACCCAAACATGAACCACGGCCCCACCTCCTCGTCCGGCCCCGCACGTCGCACCGCTCGTGACGTGTAGTAGTTTAACGCGTAAAAGTCAGTTGACCCTAGTAATTATAGAATGAAATGGTTATTTGTCACTAGCGAAGTAGTCTGTATAGAAAATGTTGTGCGACCACTCTCTGCCACCAATATCGGATATAGTTTTGTCATCCTATCCATTCGAATTTTTTTTTTATAATAATTTGTCGATTTTGAAACAGTACTTATTACAAAGTTTTGACATACAGACACGTCAAGTCACAAATGCATATTTTCTAGTGGAATGAAAATATTTAGTTTCCTCGCTTTTTGACTGTTTAGTCCAAAAACTTATCCACAGGAGATTTTTCCCACCCAATTTGAATGAAAAATTTCAATTCTTTTTAACACCACTAAAAGACATGGTTACATAACCGAAGCATATTTAATGAATACGGGACATATTGAAATACTAAAATATGTTAAAACATTCCCCTCCTCCCAAATACATTCCTTTTATCTGAGGTTGCCCCCCAACCGCAGTAAGATCTCCAAGAATTCTTATGGAATACATGATACAACTAACCTTTCACCAGTTCGATCTCCTGCTCAGTGAAAGCTGGTAACCTGGACTGACTGTAACCTTCTTTTTTACTGTGTGCTGCTATCAGTTTCTCTATGCTCGGTGGCCATCCCCCCTTTTTCGAATAGATGGGATGAGAGTAAAGTCCGACCTGGAAATTTACTTGAATAATGAATAAGTTCCACCTACTCCAAGTTATGTTACATGTTAGATAAAAATATTTTTTTACAAAAAATATGTCTTCTGACAAGATTTTATTTGTAATTGCTATTCCCAGCTGTAGGTTGAAAATGTATCTGCTATTCAAGACGTGTCAAATAAGCTTAAACAAAAGTCGAAAGATCACCTTAAGAAGTTTTGGAAGCTCCTACCGGTGACCGGCGACCTACCGGTTCCACGACGTATGCTTTCAGCTCTCCGGGAAATGGATCAAAGACTTCAAGATTCCACAAGTTCATATTGTCATGCTTGTGTACGATAGCGCAATAAATGAATATTGTTTTTTACCACATAATTGATGGTACTTTCATACTGATAATTAAAGCAATTCGTGCAAAATTATACCCTAACTATTCCAAAATATCAAAAATGTTTTTAAAAGCTTTTAATTAACTTGCAATGTATGTATGCTAGTTCGGGTGGAATCTTTGAACTCAATTTTAAAGCAGATATCTTCAACCGATCGTACTGCAATTTTATATACAAATTTAGTTTAGATGACAAGATACGATAAAATACGTGACGTCATTCCAAATCTAATACGATGGACCATTCAAGATGGCAGAATAGTTACTTCTAATGCACTTCTAAGATATGGGAATCAAATCAAAGGGCTCGTTGAGAGCAACTCGAGAAATGATGTGACGTCATTCGAGATCCAATATGGCGGATCATCCAAGATGGTGGAATAGACATTTTTAATGCACTTCTACAATATGGGTATCAAATGAAAGAGCTCGTTGAGAGCAACACAGAAAACAGTGTGACGTCATTCCAAATCCAACACGGCGGAACAGTTGCTGTTTTCGAAAAAGTTTTACAATGTTTAACAAAGGAAATAATGGTAGATGGAAAATCGATATACACATATATATTATATTGAATTGAATTATGTATAAGTTTAAAAAATTAAATGATTCGTCATATTTTATCTCATAGTAATACTATTTTAACTGGCCGAGGTTAATTATGAAGTGGCCGTACTAGTAGGTAGCGTACTGAAGTTTCATGGTTTAGCACAGAGTTCTAATAGGTAGATACTAATAGTACTAATAAGGTGTACTAGTACATCTTACGGATTGTACGATTACAGTGCGAACCCAAAAATGTCTGATTAAGCATAAGACCATTGTATTATACCACATAAATGATAATACTGATATTGATAATTAAAGCAATTCGTGCAAAGTAACCATTCCAAAATATCAAAAATGCACAACGTTAATATTCAAGTTTTCACTTCTGCCGGCACTGCCGGAGTGCAACCCGTCATTTTTTTTTAGATTCTTTTACCCCAAATCAACTTTTTATGTAAACGTATTGTTTTATTATGAAATGCTCGACGTTAAAAATAATAATTAAAATCGCTATACATCGACCAAAGTTATATGTCTGTCCCTGTCAATGTCAGACTTTCATCCCAGCCAGAGAACACGATGACGACAACCTCATAGTGTATAAAAGTATTTTTAAACGAGTTAAAAAAAACGAGGAGTTTGTCAATTCGGTCAGTGTATTTTTTTATGTATGTACATCGATTTCTCCGAGGTTTCTAAACCAATTTACGTAATTCTTTTTTTGTTTGATGCGGAATAGTTTCGAATTGGTCCCATAAAAATTAAATTCAGTTAGGGCCATTAGGTTTTATTTTATGAGCATTTTTATCTACTTTCACCTATTCCGATATTTATTTAAATTAAATCATATCAGCAATAAACTAAAAAGTATTAACTAAAAATAACTAAGTTAACAAAAACCGAATTTAAAACTAAAAAATGAAAAATAATAAAGGTTTAATATTAATTATATACTACCTATTATTTATATGTGCTATTTACTAATAGGTTTGTCGTTTCCAAACCAATTCGGTTTTGAAGTCGGCTTAGTGTCTTCGGCTAGTCGTGGGTGCCTTGGTTGTACCTCTGCCTACCTCTTCAGGAAAATGAGACACTTTTTTTTTAGTTATTTTTATGATTACAATAAGTGCTACTTACTAAAAGTTGTCGAGCCAGTTCAGTAACGTCCTCATCAGCTTGCGAGTACGGCTCAAACCACATCAGTTGGTGTGCCAGTGAAATTTTTCCTGCCAATAAAATGTTTCAAACTTCAAAAGGCATATTCGGTAATTAGGCGTATCTCCTGAAGGTAGCTAGAGCCTGTAGTCTGTTCTAGGGCTAAGAGATAGTCTCTACTTATATTAATCACTTTTTTCATGAAATCAAGTAAGTTTTTTCCCCGTGTTGGTCCGGGCTCCTTTGCAGAATAGACCATCTGCCTTTCTGCCAGCTCGTAAAAGGCGAGCATAGGCTTAATGTCACTAACACCGTGACATCTGACTAGGTGGTAGAGTTTCGCAGCGACTCACCCGGATCGGTACCACCGCCTTACCTATTTCTGCCGCCATAACGTCATAACGTGTTCGGTTTTGGAGGCTAAGGTAGCCGGTAAACTTACTTTTACTCGAGGCCTAAAATTCCGGCCTCAGTTTGTCAACGCACCATTACCACCTTTGGTGTCTCTAGGCGGCATGAATTTCTTACCATCTGAAAATCCATCTGCTTGCTTACATTCCAATATCATAAAAAAAGAAGAAAATTAAGGTAACAAGTTCTAAATTAAAGATATATTTTCCAGTGTTGGTCCGGGCCGCTTTGCAGAATAGACTACCTTCCTTTCTGCCAGGCAGCTCGTAAAAGGTGATAGGCTTACCGTCACTAACACCGTGACATCCTACTAGGTGGTAGATTTTCGCAATAAAACTCGTCCGTAGTGGTAGCACCGCCTTACCTGTTCCTGCCGCCATAACGTCAATGGTGGCCGTTAACGTGTTCCCGTTGAGAGGGTGAGGTAGTCGGTAAAAATACTTTTACTCTAGGCCTAAGATCCCAGCCTCAGGTTGGCAACATACCATTGCCACATTTGGTGTTTCTAGGTTGCGTAAAATTCTTACCGACAGGAAATCTGTCTAGTTTTTTGCCTTCCATTACCATAAATTAGATAGCTGTTAAACATGTTGACTTATGTTTTACCATTTACCATTGGGAAATGCAATTATTGTTCCTTACATTTCTGGTCTATAAAAATCAATCTCTGTAGTTACATAAGGAACTTACCATGATATTTAGGCTTAAACTCCTTCTCGTAAATCCTATAAGCCTTTGCATGCGCTAAAATTGCATTCTTAGCACACAAATAGGTTCCTATATCCGGACTTATGATCCCCGGGGCGTACACGTCAAAATTGAAAGGTATGTCGCAAAAAGACATGGGTTCGTTGAGGGTTAGCCATATCTTCACTCGGTCACCGAAATGAGAGAACATTACATGAGCGTACTCCGCGAACCAGTCCGAGGCCATGGAGTTTGTCCAACCACCTGTAACACATCAGTTATCGTGTATCAGTGTTAATTAATTTTAGGTTAACAAAAAAAGCACAGAACGAGTGTCAGGTGTTTAGTATATAGGTATTATTACTAGCTGGCTCGGAAAACCTTGTCCTATCCTAATTTCAAATGTTGATTTTATTTCATACGAATCCTTTAAATAACAACAAAAAAATTTGAAGAAAACAAAAAATGTCGAATGATGCATGGAATGGTCGCAGTTTTTTCGTAAAAATTAAATTCGTATACATCTATATACATATAAAAGAAAGTGGTGTTAGTCACACTATTTATAACTCAAGAACTGCTCAACCGATTGGGGTGAAAATTGGTGGGGAGATAGCTTAAGACCGGGAGAATGACATGTGATACTTTTTATCCCGTTCGATTTTGAGGACACTAGAAAAAACAATATTTATTTTTTTCTGAACAAACTGAACGGGCGGAACGAAGTTCGCGGGAACAGCTAGTAATAATAAAATAAGTCAATTTTGGTACAGTTTTGTTCAGATAAAGTGCACAAGTGAAGAAGTAATAAAGAAATTCGTATATTATGTATTCCGCCGTTGTCGCCAATTCTCAATAAATCTGCTTAAGTAGAGCGGTAAAGAGGCGAAACCCAAACCGCTGATATGTATTTATGACGGCATATGATTTAATTTGAAATAATTTGAACCCGATTTAGACAAGTCAGGTAACTTAATGCGAACTTTACTATGCAATTTTTGTTATTTCTACGTAATTTTGTAATCTAGACTTTTTTTCAAAACCCAAGATGGCAACTCTGGGTCCAGTGTAGGCCTCGATTCCATGAGGTCATTCAATCCCCGGGGCGGGAAACGAAAAGAAATTTTGTTTTTCAATTTTCTAA
This sequence comes from Calephelis virginiensis, assembly GCA_002245475.1. Classification (NCBI taxonomy): domain Eukaryota; kingdom Metazoa; phylum Arthropoda; class Insecta; order Lepidoptera; family Riodinidae; genus Calephelis; species Calephelis virginiensis. The sequence continues at coordinate 19,308 of NJDC01011864.1, read as the reverse complement.
TAACGCAGTAGTTTTCGTAACGTAGTAATAAAGATAACGTAGCGCAGGATTACGTATGCATCGCCAATCGGGCGCATAGCCTATACACCTGATTGGCGATAGGCTTGCCTTCACTAGCCCGGTGACGTTGTAAAAGTCTATAGACGTACACAACATTAGTCATTTCGAAAAAAAGGCTTGCCTTCACATAGCGGTACTTACCGCCTTTGGCTAGTCTTCGGTGTACTAGGTGTACCTTTGCCTACGTCTTTGGGGCTATGGGTATGAAAATACAATACAAATTATCTATGTGTTGCACACCAAGTATGGTAAGCTACTACTAATAATATTTACGGTAAAAGACAGTGTTGGTGCTGACTCTCCCAAGCTTCTTAGTCCCCGACTGAAAACGAGATGTGTGTGTGTGTGTGTGTGTGTGTGTGTGTGTGTGTGTGTGTGCGTGTGCGTGCGTGTGTGT
>NJDC01011864.1:0-13683 GCA_002245475.1 Calephelis virginiensis | reverse complement strand
TGTCGGAGCGAAATCACATTCTATCTACTGGCCGATACATGAGCCGCCGGGCGGCCAGTGGGTAGCCCGGGAGCGTATAACTTATGGGCGTTTGGCTACTAAAGAACTTAGAAATATCAGAACAAAGCCGTAACACGTGATCCACTCGATCCTGATGTCCATACGCTATCATTCAGTACTCTCGCACTAACAAGTAGCGTATGCCTTTCCGTTGCCAAACAAACCATCGTGAACATAGGAATAAGCATTCCACTATGACAACAAAAGTAAACCCCCGAAGGAGAAGGGAGAGCTCCACTCCGCTCTTTCCGCGTGAGTGCCAACCAAATAATGCACCCCCCGAATGACCCACAACCCGGGCCCTAGATCATATTTGAATTAACAATTACGATCTAGAATTATCACTTTGCCATCCTGTGACAGGGAGAGACCTATTACCAGTGGCGACCTCCGTACTAGACAGCGGTCCGAACACTGCAAGGCGTTCACAAAGAATCCCTCGCGATGCTCGCTTTGACTTATATAGCCGTAGCGGCCGACAAACAAGCTGATAAGACAACACCAGCAAGCGCACCTGCTACTGCACGTGGTATTTACTTGAAGCCTTTGAATGCCAATCTATATTGCGCTAGTTGCTACGTCAACTATACTAATAACCAAAGTATATAAGCCACGCATACGGCCTTGCGACATTTACATTTGTCATTAAGTCGACATATTCTGTACAAAATTGTAACTTAATAATAGATTAAATGGTATTTAGAACGGTCGTTAGTGATATATTTGTTGAAATGAAATGAAAATTATTTATTTGCGCAATTGATTCTAAAAAGTTCCTACTAAATATTTAATTAAACTAACATATTCTACATTATCTGTTTCTCGAGACATTTTTTTGGAATCACTGATGTGTTGCCAACATCGCGATTTTTACAACTTCACGCGGGTGCGTGCTCAGCCCGAGACATCATTATTTACATGGATTGGACTATTCCCTACAAGGCCAGCAACCAGGGCTGTCTCCCGGGAGACCGTATCTAGACTTGCTGCTGCGTTCTGGTTACTAGGTAGATCTCGTGGCTTAGAACACGCGTTTAAGTGTTTAAGTGATGCAAATGAAAGAACTTCCCGTAGCAAACGGTGACATAAATGTTGACCCTGTTAAGCTACTATACATAAAGTTTGGTAAAAAACCGTTCAGTAGTTTTGGAGGGAAAAGTGAACAGGCAAAACATAGAAAACTCCTTTTAAACTGTTGTTTTCGGTTCTGTATTCTTTATACAATCCTTAACAATGACTGTTGAAAAAATTTTGATTAACACACACAAGAGATTGGTATAAGGAGCAATTAATCCCAAGTACTCTTATCCGACAGATATTCAGCAACGGTATAGTAACCTTTTTTATACAATTTCACTTTGACACATTTTTTAAATTTATTTAATGGCAGGTCTTTTATAAATGGCACATGGCTCCGCGCACCGCAGCGTTAGTCGGTGAAGTGGATCTTAAGTTGCATTGGTTGCCTATAAATCCTTTGATCACGAACTCCGTCCGGCAGTGCGGTTGAACGGTGCTCTCACCTCAACCGCACGTCCGGGCTGTAGTCCACGCGGACAGGCTTTGCATAGCACATTGATCAGAATAACCGCGCGGATCGTAATCGTCAGGTACAGGTATTCTATAAGGTTCTGCTTCGTAGAAATCAATGAACACAATATATTTTTATGTTTTTCTTTATACTCCATAAAAGCCAGATTATTGCTACTACTCCAGTATCCATTTTTGCCAGTGAACTTGATCAAACTGGTCACAACCGCGTTAAATCCATCACGAGCAACGATACGAAATCCGCTGTTTTGCTTCCGCCTGACGCGGCGGTAAGTGGTGCCGTGTGATAGTCGCCTCAGAGAAAGAAACGAAATGTTATGCATTTGTTATTTTGATATTATACACCGTTTGACCGCTTCGTCGGTGAAAAGATTAACGTACAAGGCTTAATCTACCAACCAATCGCGAGGCTTAGTTTCAATTCTTGACGGGGATAGACTTTTGTGTTACGAATATCTAAATGTCTGTGTATTTTTGGATCTGGGTTCTTATTCAATTTCATTCAATTTATTTTTTCTATTATAGTAACTAACTAATTACCACCCTTAACTAATTAACACCCTTATCATAATCATGTAATTTGCTTACTTTGGGGTTAGATTAATTTGTTTGATATGCATTTGTTTATAAGTATAGTTTATATACTTAATAAAAACTGAACTAAAGAGAGAAATAAACAAATTTCTAGAATTGCCTATGTACGAACACAACAAAAACTTGACAACAATGAACAACAAAATAAATAGCGAATGTGGGTGACTGTACTTTACTATTTTATATTATTTAAAATATAGGTACGTTAAAATACTTTGAACACTCTAGCTGGTACAGAGTTGAAGTTGACATCACACAAACTCACTAATATATATTATATATATTTTGTCAAATGCATATTTTACGCATTTAGTATTTTCTTTGTCTCGGATCAGTTTTATTAAAGTTTTCAATATGAAGTTAGTACTCGATTACTAAGGTACTAACAATTGCAGTTGTAAGCTTAGTACTAGCTTAGAGTTAGCGATTTCTATTAATAAGAAGTTTAGGGATTATCTGCCCTTGCTCTCGGCCTAAGTCCCGCTGGTACTTATATTTTGCTTCTGCGACGCGAATCCCAATACAATTCTGTGCCCCCGTGTTCAAAGCGGACTAGGAGCTTCGCGCGATTGCGCATGAAAGAACTTCCATGCACATATGTTTGCCGGGAGGCAATTTTAAAGCAGGAATCCTCAATCAATTGAGCTGGTTTTTGGCTAACACACGCTTATTGACAATAAAAAGTAGGTAGGTATAAGGAAGCTGATCTGACGGTGGAAGCGGAAAGTGGTTATAGGTACTTTTAAAATTCCCTACATTATCCTATAGTATTTGACTTATTGATTCGTCTTGAATAGCACTTCTCGAATATACTACTGGAAACAGCCCAAAATTAAAAAAAAAAATTCACAACTTTTTCCCCGTGTTGGTCCAAGCTCATTTGCACATTAGGCCATCTGCCTTCCTCCCAAGCAGCTCGTAAAAGGCGAACATGGGCTTACCGTCACTAAAACCATGACATCTGACTAGGTGGTAGAGTTTCGCAGCGACTCGCCCGGATTGGTGCCCCTTATCTATGTCTGCCGCCATAACCATAGTGCTTGTCGTTGACGTATTACGATTCGGAGGATAAGGCAGCCGTTAAACTTACTTTTGTTGGAGACCCAACATCCCGGTCTTAGGTTGGCAATGCACGCAATGCATCATTAGCACCTTTGGTGTCCCTAGGCAGCGTGAATTTCTTACAATCAGAAAATCCGTCAGCTTGTTTGCTTTCCAATATCATAAAAATAAAAAATAAAAAAATACTGATAATATGATGGCAATAGGAAGTGAGGAGCTGAAACCTAAACTCTACTTAAGTTATGTCTAAGTACGTATATATCTTCACACCCATATCCCAGAAAAGTTAGGCAGGGGCACTAGCCGAAGACACTATTAATTATGTTATGTCTAGATTTACATTATATCATTATCAAGCAATATATTATGTATGTCTGTCAACTCACCCCAGCACGACGAATGCTAGCCAATGCATGGTAGTAACTGCTCTCTGTTACATGATTTTCAATTGTTTATATCACACGTGCACATATTTATAAATTATCATAAATAAACAATTAATTGAAGTATTTATTCATAACCGATGTAGTTTTTAGGGTTCTGTATAAAAAAACACACAAGAACTCGTTTAGGTATTGAAATAAAAAGTAGTCTATGTCGTAACTATTAGTTATTATACCTCATCGTGAGGGGTTGCAACTAGGTCTCATTATTTTTTTAATAACATTTATTTGCGCAAATACCCTATTTGCACAAATAAGGAGGATCTTAAATTCTTCAGAGAGCACAAAAGGTCATTCTAAAACTGGGTGCGGGGCTACCATTTTGTTTTTTTCTATATTTTTTATATAAAAAACTCCATTCACGCGTCATGTGACAACCAAGCGAAATAGGAATTTATTTTTGTATATCCTATCCTATTGTATTAATATTATAAATGCAAAAGTTTTTATGTTTATTACTCCTTCACTCAAAAACTGTTTATTCGATTTTCATGAAACTTGGCACAAATACAGAGGGTAACTTGAATTAACATAGGATACAGTTTTTATCCCGAAAATATGTTCCTGTGGGACCATCATTGCGGGCAACAGCTAGTTATATAAATGTATAAAATATCATGTCACAGTATTTATTACCGCACTCCTCCGAAATGGCTGAACCGATTTTGATGAAATTTTATATGCACACATCTATATTTCATCCCTCTAAGTGATAAGGTTGGCAAACCCCAAAATTTCTTTCTTCTAGAATAATTCCTACAAAATTGAAATGACAATACGTTTAAAAACTATAACTATCAATATCTAGGGCATTAGTCAGACACATTAGTTAGACGAGAGATGGGTATATACATTAAGAAAAAGGTATATTTACGCCCATATCCCCAAATAGATAGGCAGAGGACAACCAGGGCATCCACGACTAGCCCAAGACACAGTCCCAACTGGGCACATATCCAATTATATAACGAGATAAATATTTAATTAAAAATTTCATTTGTACAGAACCCTCTACATTTATATTAAACGTGACTTTGACTCACACTTATTAAGAATTTAATGTTTAGTGCGATATCTAGATTATAATAAGTAGGTATGGCTTATTATACAATATTTATAAAAATATTTATTGCAAATTGTTATTTTTTTTAGTTTAATATTAAGTGAACTAGTAAACATTTTTTTAGTTCTGTTACGTACAAAGTTGTTGTTTTAATTTTTTTTTCTTTTTTCCCATTAATTTCCAGTACTTCCTGGTTGTTGCCAGTGATGGCTTTAAGCGATAAGACTGCCATTTGTAAATTTATCTCATGCCTAACACATTTTTATAACTTGCATGTTTTATATACAATACATAGTTTCAGATAACATTTTTTTATATAATACATAATAACAAAATTCCTGGACAAGTTACACGAATTGAATGTAACCCCAAAGTAACCAAATTATAATCTTTCATTATAGGTGTTAGTCAACGGTACTAATAAATAGAAATACTTAAAAAAATACTAGAATAGAATAGAGATAATCACACAGACTCGGAAATGCAGACATTTAAATGTTCATCACACAAACGGCTTCGTCGAGGATCAAACCCGAGCCTTGTGGTTGGTCGGTGTAGTTAGGCGTTTACGCTAGCCACTCGACCAATGAGGTGGTCATAGCAAAATAACAAACGCGAAGGCTGTCCGTCTAATATGCTTTCAAGGTTAAACCACTGGACTGTTTTTGATGAACCATAACATACTACAATGATAAAGTCGCGTGTAAATAGCTGGTGTTGAACAAAGAAATGTAGAAGTAAAACAGACAAAGCTATAGACTAAAACTAGTGTCCCAAGCGTAATATCAGTTACGCAATATTAATTCTATTATTTAATTAACAGTTAATTGTTGAGAATGTTGGAAGTTCACTAGAACCAATAGATAATAATTCTAAACATGTTTTTTTCTGTGCGCATAATAAAGTTGCATTGCGTCACGGTAAACAAAACTTCCGCTTTTTACTCAATGCTGTTAAAGGCTCCTTTCAGTTATACACCTTGTATTTTATAATCTATATATTAATATGTGATGACAAAACTTTGGACCCCTTTTTACGAAAATTGCCCTAGCAGGAACATAAAATTTGGCACACTTATAGTTTATGTGTAGGACAAGTGCAGAACGATAATATTTTTAAATAATTAATGATTAAACGAACTTACTTGTAAGTGAAGTTCAATCATAATTATGCGAAGTGCTTTGTTCGAAGAGATGAGTAACCTAAAATAATATTTTATGTATTCATTATACTTATAGATGTTGAGAGTATATGAGTATTTTGAGGAAATGTCAATGAAATTAAATTATATTCATGGATATAATTAAGTTTACTTACCAACTAGGAGACGTTAGTTATTCTAGGTGTTAGTAGAATACAAATTTTCATTAAAGATGTATTTAGAACACAATCAAATTATTTACCTTACTTACATTTAAGTATTAGGTTTATTTTTCCATCATATTTATAACATGCACTAAAACATTACAAATCATTCATAATCATTGTGGCTAGGTTTTTGATCTTTAACTATAGTTCTGTCATAGAACTTAGCAAAAGATGTACCTACCGCTCCAGCCCGCAGTTTTGCGTATTGTACGAGAGTTGATCCAAAAGTTCTAAGCCCGACGAAGAAAATGAAAGAAAAGTGGGTCTAAATTTATTTTTATTTTTCGACATAGTCTCCATCTAGCTCAACACACTTCTTCCACCTGACCTGCAACTTGTTTATCCCCTCGAAAAAAAAAGATTCCGGAAGGTCGGCGAAATAGTCGTTTACTGCGACTATCACCTCATCTTTGGTCAAAATTTCGAGCCACCCAAGTGTTTTTTTGAATTTGGAAATAAATGATAATCCGAGGGGGCTAATTTCGGCGAATAAGGTGAGTGGGGCAACAATTCGTAGCCACACTCATGGATTACAGACATTGTTTCAACCGAAGTGTGAACACGTGCATTGTCTTGATGAAACAAAACTTTCTTACGCAACATTCCCGGCCTTTTTTCTTTTATTTCTTCCCGGAGTCTTCGTAAAAGGTTACAATAATAACTAGAATTTATAGTTTGACCATTCGGTAAATAATCTACAAAAATAATGCCCTTCGCATCCCAAAAAACAGAAGCCATGACTTTGTTAGTCGAGAAAACGACCTTAGCCTTTTTCGGTGTAGGAGAGTCTGATCTTTTCCACTGTTTGGATTGTTGCTTTGATTCAGGAGTATTGTGGTGAACCCAGCTTTCATCCATGGTAACAAATCTAGACAAAAAGTCCTCGGGATCAGTCTCAAAAAGTTCCAAACAGTCTCGCGAAATTGTGTATCAAATTCGTTTTTGTTCAGCTGAAAGCAACCTCGGGACCCAGCGAGCAGAAACCTTATGGAACCCCAACTCTTCCGTTATTGTGTGTTGCACTCGGCCATAACTTATGTTTGTTATCTCAGCTATCTTACCAATGGTCAAACGTTGGTCACCCAGTACGAGATCACAAATTTTATCGATGTTTTCTTTCGTGATAGAGGATGTACGCCATCCACTCCTAGGATCATCTTTAATGCTCTCACGACCGCGCTTAAACTCAGCTACCCACTTCTTGACACTGGAATACGATGGAGCAGACTCCCCCAAAGTGCTCACCATATCTTGATGGATGTTTTTTGGTGATAGGCCTTTTTTATTGAGGTACTTAATGACTGCGCGGTGTTCAATTTTCTCCATTACTGAAAATTGCGTCAGATTGCTTCAAACAAAGAATCACAGAAAATTTATATTGTGCAGTATCGGAATGAAACAGCGCACAATAAATCAATATGACACATACTAACAAATGACGGTAGATTTTAAAAAGATGTCATAGCTCCATGTAGGTTAGGCCACGAACTTTTGGATCCACCCTCGTATCTACGCTGAGTCCGAAGCGACGAGCACGCGAGGTGCTCGCATGTCTCATACTATGCGCGCTGAAAATCGTTACCTACATCTACTCCACAGTCTTTTGAAGAATATTTTATCCGTCGACTAATCGATTGGGAGGTAGCAATTGAGTGGGGTTTTTTATAGCTAATGAAAATATATTGACAGTTATATCTCAATTTGTTAGTTCTTTCTACTTAACAACATAGGGTAGAAGCTGGACAGATTTCCGGTTTTTGTCTAAAAAATGGCAAATGTAGAGTCGGCTGATTACAACTAGCTCGTGATGTTTTGATTATACCTGGTATTTTGATGGATATCTATATATCGGATTTAACTATTTTTTGAATTTTTATTTTCGATAGTGTTTGTACCCGAAGTGCTGTTGTTAATGTCATCAGCATCGCACATTTTTTGGATAATTGCTGTAACGATAACTAATCGTTAGGAAATTAGGTTGCTAATTAGATACTAATACTAGAGAGGTATCCCAGATAACATCATATTTGGGTAAAGGAGGCTTGAGCCGAAATACTCCTTTCAGAAACATTTTTATCCTGTTATCTTGAGACACATTAGGTCCAACCAGCATTGCCAATGCTGACCTATAAGTATTAAGGGATCCATATCGGCAACCAGAATTATATAAATGTATAAAAAATTATAGAATAGATGTGATGGATGCTTCGTAGAAGTTTAGAGATTTTTCTTGGGTATAACTAAGCCCACGTTTGAGGCAGACATCGTATTGTTTGGTTGAATTATTGGCTATGATGCCAGCATAATATTTATAGAGCCTGGGGGGACGTCTCGTTGCAGTAGCGCTGTCCGCAGAGCACCCCGGCAACCATGGTAAGAGAGGTTGTGTCGTGGCCTTGGCTGGAATGACAATTTAGTATATTTTCATCATGTCCAAACGTTATTGTATCACTAATGAGTAAGCGATTAAAGAGCGGAAACCACGGTTGTGTTTTCCACAAAGGGACTACAATTATTCCTGTTGCTCGGTCAGATATTATTTTCCTTAACGTTTCTAATATAACGGAGAATGGTGGAAAATAATTAAAAAAGAACTTTGACCAATCAAGAGTAAACGCATTTGTTGCAATTGTGTCCGAGTTCCTATGCCAATAAACGTACTTTAAACATTATTTGTTTATTCGACTTGCAAAGAGATCAACCTCAGGCTTACCATATAAGCCTATAATTTTTGGAATGCAGAGTCGTTCAGCTCCCACTCGATATCAGGGTGGTTACGTCTTGACTCTGCATCTGCTAGAGAATTGTCTTTAGACCGAATATATTATGATGCGTAGATGTAATTTTTTCTTGATTCTCAACACTGCCATATTTGTTTTGTAATTTGTGTGAGGTGAAGAAACTGTATGCCTCCCATTCTATTTATAAACGACACTGCTGTAGAGTTGTCAATTCTAAGAAGTATTTGACACTTTGTGTGTTTTTTTGCAAATAGTTTAAGTACCAAGAAGGTTGCTAGTAATTCTAAATAATTAACGCGTTTTTTATGTTCATCGTTAGACCACTGGCCACTAGCTGTCTCTACGCCACATGCTCCGCCCCACCGAGTCGTTGAGGCGTCAGAATATATAACTATGTCGTATTTGTCTTCTAAAATTCTGTGAGTCAAATTATCTATTGATTTTAACCACCATAAAAAGTCACTTTGCAAAGAATTTGGAATATGCATTGACTTTTTATAATTATTTTGATCATAAGATAAATTGAGATATTTTCACCTTTCGAAATCTTTGTAGAAGTTGTGCAAACCTTCTTATTGTACATGTTTTAATATGCTTAATAATTATTTTTTAATTCACTTTCGTTTTTCTGATGGCAATGAAAGCTCAAATTTAGAAGAATCTGTAAGGTTCAAAGATTCAAAAAAAATATTCAAAAGATTTATTGAACATATAAAACATTAGTTTACAAATACAAATTGCACGTAAACGACTGCTATAGTTAAAAACTGTGTCGCAGACATTTACGCCCACCTCTGGACAATGAGGAAGTATGTTCTGCTCACTGAACTATTACAATTATTAGTCCTTTAATATTATAACATTTATGTAATTATATGATATAGTTACAATGCATATATGTGTGTGAGTTAGTGTGTGTGTGTGTGTGTGTGTGTGTGTGTGTGTGTGTGTGTGTGTATTTGCGTAAGAGTAAATGTGTACTGTCATTTTCCAGCTACAAGCATTTCACACTCATTATATGTGAGAGTTTGAAGGTATTTTGTAATAAATAATAATAAATTCCACTATTATTATAAATTCTAGATGCAATAAAGTCATAGTGTCGTCTTGATAGTGCCGTGTGTTTTCGTAATATAATTTTTTGAAGAAATAACTGTCTTACAGTTAAAACGTTGGCAATTTGATAGAGTTCTGTAGTAGGAAACAAGATAGGTTTCGATAGCATTACTTTTAGCACTGCTCTTTGAGCTCTTTCTAAACGATGGAAACTAGTTTTAACAGAGCCACCCCAGGCCACTATGCAGTAAGTGAAAATTGACTGAGCCAAAGAGAAGTATACAGTCTTTAGAGTGTTCTGATCAACAACTGTTCTTAGATTTTTAAAGATGTATATTAATTTTCTGACTCTAGACGTAGTTGTTTCAATCTGGTCCTTCCACGTCAATAGGTTGTCAACATATACTCCTAAATATTTAACACATGATGTGTAGGTAATTTCAGTGCAGGAGCAAGACGTATAGCCACTCGAGCACCTATGAGCCACTGCAGGAAATGTTAGTCTCGGCAAATTTAAAGAATTAACAGCAAAGGTAGTGAAAACAGTTTTACTTAAGTTAATAGTTAATAAATTTCTATCTAACCATGAGATTACTGCCTTCATTGCAGCTTCAGCATAGAAGCGAGCTTCTTGCCAAGAAGCACCTTGGATGAGTAGAGCAGTATCATCTGCATAGGTGAATATTTTAGTGTGGTTTAAGGTCAAATTACACAAGTCATTGACATATATAAGAAATAAGGTAGGTCTAAGGACACTACCTTGAGGAACGCCACAGGTCAAAGGTAACGCGTCATTTGTGTAAGGACGAATTGATATCCTCTGTTTTCTGCCGCACAGATATTTTTTGAAAATGTTGAGGACCACTCCCCGAACTCCAATACGCTCCAGTTTATTTATAAGAATGGGTATGGAGACCGTGTCGAATGCCTTAGAGAGGTCCAAAAATATGCCAATAGTCTTAAGTTTAGAATTAATGTTGCTCACAATGGTATCCGTAAGTTGTAAGACTGCATCTTCTGTAGATTTCTTTTTTCGAAAGCCGTACTGATTGTTAGAGAGAATGGAAAAGGTATCAGGGTAATTTATTAATCTATTATTAAGAATTTTTTCTAATATTTTAGAAAGCGTTGATAGTACGGATATTGGGCGATAGTAAGCAACACTCTGTCTATCTTCATTTAAGGTAACCTAAGTATCTACATCTCCGTGATGGTCAGGATCCTTTTTCTCGTATAGACGTATTTTCGCACTTAACACATACAAAATGTTTGCATGTGTGTGTGCTGCTATAGGCTGCACTACCAAAAAATTAATATATATATATACAAGTGTTATTGAAATTTAGTTATTTATAATATATTCGTTACATTTTGATAAAAAGCTCATTATTCAATTATTTAGGTAATTGCTGATTTTTCATATTATTTATTTGACTTAACTGGTAACACAGCCTTGCAAGTTTGCTTGAAATCCAAAGCCGCCATGGAGTTTTGGCGCCATCGTGAATGAAGATGGTGGTATTTTTTTCACAATTATTGAATTTAGTGTAAAATATGAGTAAAATTGGTTAATTTAGGTGGGAATTAGTTTGATTTTGTTCAGTGAAAGTGCACTAATGAAATAATCATGAAGAAATTAGTGTATCGTGAATTTCCTCGCTGCCGCCAAATCTCCTAAACGAGCTTGTGTAACGCAACCACCGCTTTACTCAAGACCCAGACAAGACTGTGTAAATAATGACTAATGACTAAAATAAAGAAATAATAGGGAAGACATAAATTGAAAATTTATAACAAGAAAAAGATTTATTAAAACGGAAGACGTGGCTGTATGGACACAGATCCTTTGCCTTTCCCCGACTGGGATAAAATTAAAAAACAACAACAACCAAAGCCGCCATTATTATAAATACATTAATTGATTCGTGACGATATTTTGTTTTAAGTGAGTTGTGATTTTGCCGCATCATTCAAATTTAAAGATTTAGGTGTTTTTACTGTGCCCCGAGTGTATTGGCCACATGCAGTTTTCACTTACCATCGCGTTTACGTTTTTAACTCAAATTTGTATAGGGTTTTGAACAGCGCCTCTAGTGGTCACTATAGCAAATTTTATTGCTAGTGTTTTGGCCCAAAACGCTAAACTCGGTGAAACGTGACGGCGTTAATGACGTATTTCATCTATTTTGCGAGTGTAATGGCAGTTTTACGTGGAAACGGGCGTTTATGATACTCGAATACGCCAACGCGGTAGTTTATAACTGTCAAGTTCTTTCGGTTGATGTTTTGTCAGTGAGAAGCAAGTGAGAAGTGAAAACTTGAATTCCAATTCTTTTAGTATTCCAAATAAGTTAATATTAATTACATTTGGTGAATAATTATTGTCTTCAAAGTGTTTTTAGAAATATAAAGTGATGTTTGCTAGCCATTTATTTACTTGGAAGCTACTTAAGCTGAGGATGAGCGGTTAAGCCTCCGGGCTCTAAGAAAAAGCATCCAAGTCTCCTTCGACCTTTTAGAGGGTCTGTTCGAGACGTAGTTTCGAAAATGATATCGTTTGTCTAAAGAAGCTTTTCATTTTCTCTGTCAAGAGTTGCGCCGGTTGACTTCTTTAAAATCTTCTCGACAAGTCTTAAAGAAAAGGTAAGTTATAAATAACCGCTCGTAAAAGGGATCATATGCTTACTTTTACTAACAACGTGACATCCTACTAGTTAGTAGAGTTTCGCAGCAATTTGCCCGGATTGGTACCATATAAGATTCCTGTCGCCATAACGTTAGTGCTTGCCGTTGACGTGTTCCGGTTTGGAGGTAAAGGTAGACGGTAAACTTAATTTTTCCCGAGGCCTAACATCCCGTCCTCAGGTTAGCAACGCATTATTACCACCATTGGTGTCTCTAGGCGGCGTGAATTTCTTACTACCAGGATATCCGTTTGCTTGTTTGTCTTCCAATATCATAAAAAAATTAAATCTTATTGGCTATTTTGTCTAGTATATCTAGCGCACTACCCGTCAACTCTTGCCAACGCGATTGTGACGCTAGTTCCAACTTCCTAATACGTAACTCATTTTCTTTTCGTCTTTGTTCGGCCTGGAACTTCTCAATTTGGAAATTTCTCCACTCCCCGAATCAAGAAATATCCTCGCCGTTTGATCTACGTATAAGGAAGTGCCAGATCGCACGCGTCTTCTTGGGGTCAGATGTGGCCTAGATGTTCTGGGTCGGGGAGATAATCTAGGTGTAACTGTTCTCCTAAGAGAACCTCGCATTCTAGATGACACCTGACTTGATGGTGTACGGACGGGATTTGTACTTGTACGTACACTTTGCAGTGGATGTGAAGGTGACGACTTGACTTGTGATTACTTATAATTGAACCCCGATTTTGGTAAATTTGATGCAAATTTCTTCTTGACTGATGGCAAAATACTAACGTGAATGCCAAAATCTTAAGAAAGAAAAAGAAAAATGTATTGACATTGTTTTCGTTTTATCTCTTTTTATCTTGCACGGGTAAAAGAGAAAGAAAATTCGCAAAGTAATACGACAACGTTAGAAACTATGCCCACCTTAAACAATGACATATGTTGTTATCTACATATGATTTTTTCGTATTATAAACGCAGACATTAGTGAGTAAACTTGTAACTCAGTGATTAGTGATACGGTTTTCCAATGGCATAATGTGTGTAATGGCAACGTCAAAAATCATCTAACGTAACTTTCGCGTTAGTGAGTAAAC
>NJDC01011844.1:23289-38854 GCA_002245475.1 Calephelis virginiensis | reverse complement strand
TACGGTTTCTGCGAACCTGTTGGTTAATAGCCATGTCAATGAGGAGTAGCTCCTTCGTACCACGAGACCCAAACCTACATCCATTTTGAGCAGGATCTAAAACATTATTTACATAAAAGTGCTTATTTAATTTTGTGGTCAAAATGGATGTAAGTAATTTATACAGTGTAGGTAGGCATTATTATTATTATTATTATAACAACAAATAAAACAAATGAACACAGAAATCATGCAATCGTATCTTAGTCTAGTTACAAGTTTATCTGCGTTTATGGAAATTACTGACGTGTTATTAATGTTATTGCGTAGATTTGCCCAATTTATAACCTGGTTTACTAAACACAAGTTCAAATTCTATATATTTCAAACTATTTACGTAATAATAGTTAACCGATTACCGCGATTCGCGTGTTTCGACCGGTTCACTAATAAAATCAAAACATATGTAACAAACTAGGTCGCCACGAATGGTAAAACGATATAATATAGATGGGCCATGGCTTGTTTTGTTGGCAGCACGCGATGTTGAGAAGATAGTGTAACACTGAGATGAAGTTAAAAAAGATATTTTGGAAATAATATACTATTAGAATATTATCTCTATCTATGACGATTGAGTTGAATTGCTGTTGAACAACACAAGTACATAAATAAAGTGAATTGTTAATGGAATATGACTATTTTGAATTGAGGTGGTAATTAAGGAATGATTTTGATTTTTAAAATGAATGTAATAGACTTTTACAGCATTATTCTCGTGATTTTTCTTAGTTAAAATGATAGCAACTTTAGCAATACAAATAAGGCCTATTGAGCAAGTCAAACGGTTACTTGACTCTTCAGATCTGACACAGGCATTCTGGCAGCAGGAATACGTAAGATAAACCCACAGACAGTCAAAATGCTGCACATGAGTGGTCTTGTGGTGAAGATCTGTTAAACCTTAATGCTTGCCTTTTATGTGCTGCCAGGCAGAGATGCGTATAATATAATATACGTATACCACATAGGGAACGCGGACCAAAAAGGGAAAAAATATTATTATTTTCCGTGATCTTCTCTAAGATTTAAACATTAACAAATCATTGCAATATTTAAATCGTATCGACGAACACAGGCTAATTAAGTTTAGACCTCATTCAGGTAAGTCATTTGAGGTTTGTACTATCCACATAAAACAGAAAAATACACGCAGTATATCTAGTTTTATTATATTCTATGAAAGGAAAGTGAAACCATTGTAAACGGTCTTGTGAGTAAAACACGAACTTCCACGTATTGGGAATATTTCTTCACATTTTTACGTAAGATAAACGTGTTGGACCGGGCTCCTTTGTAGAATAGACCCAGGGCCGTCTTAGACTATGTTGGGGCCCTTGGGCACATAAAAACTTGGGGCCCTTTTGTAATGTAAAACTTTACAATTTTTTTTCACTATGATCTACTTTATATGTTACAGTTTGTCATTAATAATATTAGTATGCTGTTGTTTTTGACGATTACGACAAAAGTATTTTTCGAGATTACTTTTCAGCGGAACCTTCTACTAAATCTTCAAACGCAAATGAATGAAATGAAAAAGAAATCAATGAATGGAATGTTCTGAAGTTGATGTTCACACTATAAATTTTTGTGCTAATAATTGACAAATCAGTTAGTCGTTCTAAAACTTAGTGGAAAAAGTTCTTCTAATTATTCAGAACTTAGCAAGTAATTTAAGGCTAAGACATTCAAATCCAGTGATGGTTTATGCGATATCTTTTAAATATTGACTTTGCATAATGTTTTCATGATAAAATTCCGGAAATTCGTTGCATTTTTGGTCAATTCATAAGATTTTATTTTTATTAATTTACAAAGACAACTAAATCAATTGTCAATTTCTTGGTATGCTGTCAATTGTGTGGTGTAGCGGTTCTGCGCGGGCGTCGAACTTGACTTTTTCTTCTAACACAAAAATTGAGGAAACATGTCGTTTCAATTTTTAAATAAAAGTAATGTTGTCACTTGCCCGGGATTGGATTTGTGCCCGGTTGGCGATAGGCTTGCCACTTAACACATTTTGGGACTTAGTGTCGGTTAGTCGTGGGTGCCATGGTTGTACATTTGCCTACCTCTTATTGCCGAACGTTTTTTTAAAGTTATAATAATTAACATGCCATATAAGTGGAATACACGTATTTAATCGCCTCTGTGGTCAAGTGGTCCGGGTGTTGGACTTGACTGCATTAGGTACCGGGATCGAATCCCGAGTCGGCCAACAAAAAGAAAATTTGATTTTTTCAATTTTCTAATTAAAAAAAAAATGTTGGACGGGATTGGAAATGTGCCCGGTTGGCGATAGGCTTGCCACCTATCACATTGTGGGACTTAGTGTCTTCGGCTAGTCGTGGGTGCCTTGGTTGTACCTCTGCCTACCACTTCGGGGATATGGGCGTGAAGATACTACACGTATTTACACGAAACTTTTCCAGGGCTCTCAATTGATGATCCTTCAAGAAAGTGAGGCATGAGCTGCAAATTCTTTTTCTTTCAAATTTATATTTGAAAAAAATCAGCGTCTGATTATTTTTCTCTACCAGCAGTTTCATATTTAACAAAATTATGCCCTATGTTATTGGCATAAGAGGGTGTTGATTATGTATCTCAGTTGCCAACTCAAAATGGAAAAGTGTAAATCAAATGACGTCATTTGTGTATGTTATCTCGATTGTATTTCTATTGGTCACTGGAAATAGCAAATATAAAACACGTCATTTGACAGCTATTTGATGTACACTTTTCCATTTTACTTGGCAACTGAGATACATAATCAGCCCCCTGATCAGAGATTCCTAAAATTTTCCAAATGTCCAGAGTCATAGTGCTATTCTTTGAACTTAAGACTTGTTTTATTCAATTATAATTTAGATAGAAACTTTTTTTACTTACTTACTTTTACCAAATCACATTAAACAAAGTTAAATGGCGATTCTAATAAATACATACATAATAGTTAATAATTTTAAGTGATTCCACAGATTTCTTAAATATATTGTTAGTAATTCTGTCATTTCTGTCCGACTGAAAGTATACATAGAGTTCATGCAATACACTATCTGAGGATTCTCCCAACCATAGCCCACATTTATCTATAGCTGCTTGACTTTGGCATCGGAGTGGTTTGCATGTATGATCGCTAGATGGTATTTTTTTAAATAAGGTAGTTTGCGTTTAAAAATATGATCATATTTTGTAAACTTTCAAATTACTGAATAATTAAATTAAAAATTAAATATGTAGCTGACAATATATTTTTTTATGATATCGAAGGAAAACAAGCAGGCAGATTTCCTGCTGGTAAGAAATTCACGCCGCCTAGAGACACTAAAGGTGCATTGCCAACTTGAGGCCGGGATGTTAGGCGGCGAGCAAAAAGTAAGTTTTCCGGCTGCCTTATCCTCCGAACCTGAAAACGTTAACGCCAAGCACTGAGATTATAGCGTCGGGAATAGGTAAGGCGGTGGTACCAATTGCAATAGGGGCGGGTCGTTACGAAACTCTACCACCTAGAAGGATCTCACACTGTTAGTCACGGGAAGCCTATGCTCGCCTTTTACAAGCTGCCTGGCAAGAAGGCAGTTCATTTATTCTGCAGAGGAGTCCGAACCTCTAAGGTGTAGACTCTGGCTTATAAATTCAAGTAAATGTCTGGTTAGTTATGATAGTGTTTGAATCATACAATTTTTTCTTAAACGTATATTGATTCGAATAAATCTGAAAAATATCGGCAATCGCACAACGGGAAAAGTTCAATGCACCCGACCAAAATATTTTAAGCTTAAATGTGAGAGAAATATTCATCGAGAGAAGTATTCGGGGCCCTCTGAGTATGGGGGCCCTGGGCACAGGCCCTGTGTGCCCTTATGGTAAAGACAGTATTGAATAGACCAACTGCCTTCCTGCCAGGCAGCTCGTAAAAGGCGAGCATAGGCTTACCGTTACTAACACCGTGACATCTGACTAGGTGGTAGAGTTTCGCAGCGACACGCCCGGATTGTTACCATCGCCTTACCTATTCCTGCCGCCATAACGTCATGACGTGTTCGCGTTTGGAGGGTAAGGTAGCCGGTAAACTTACTTTTGGTCGAGGCCTATCATAACGGCCTCAGGTTGGCAACGCATCATTACCACCTTTGGTGTCACTAGGCGGCGTGAATTTCTTACCTGCTTGTTTGCCTTCCAATATCATAAAAAAAAAAGAAATACGGAGAGTTAATTATCCCAACAATGGTATAAATGAAAAAGTTTGAACATATTAGTCTTAACAGTTTTACGAATATTTTACCCGAGTTAATACCACCATTGTATTTTCCACTTTAACATCCGTGGTCGTCAGAGTTGCGAGTTTCGGGGATGGATTGGTTAGCCAGAAACCTTATTCACTTACTATTATTATATCTCAGCCTTAGATTTGCAGCGCAGCATGTTTTCGATAGACAATTTTTTTTATCACCACATTAACATCCAGATCCATCTACATGGTCTTTCTCTTTTATTGAATAAGTTTTTAACAAACAAAAAACATTTTTGTGACTAACTTTGTCATTTTTGTGACTAATCATTATTTGTAAGAGCTATTCCCAGCTGTAGATTCGAAAAGTATTAAATAACTCCAAACACGATAGAATAGTGCGAATTTTAGGGGTTCTAATGACCATCTTCCACCTTCAACAACATTTCAGCTTCATTATATGATAACGTAATGTAGCTGTGTGTGTGCCATGTACACACGTACACACGTACACACACACACACACACACACACACAAACACACACACACACACACACACACAGAGAGAGAGAGAGAGACATACACTTTTAACACCTGTTTTTCCGCTGGGTGTTAAAAACCAGCTAAATCGGTTGAAACTAGCTCCTCAATATAAACCTTTCAGAAAAAATAACGTTAAAATCGCGACATAGAAATGAAATTGAAGTCGATTTTTTGCACTTTTACTGCGCTTATATTATCATCAGATGTATAGTTGGAGGTGTGTCGTACAATTTCCTATTCGGCTCACTGCACCCATCTTTATTAATATTAACATCGAAGTAAACGGCTTTACGGTATCGGTTACTAAACGTATGTTGATAACTGGCCGTTTTCAGTACCATAACCAAACACACGGATTTCCTAGATTTAAGAAATACATGTCGTTTAACACCAAAGATATTTTTCTCCGTGTTGTTTCGGGTCTCTATTTGGAGCTCGTTAGAAGCGAGCATGGGTTAAATGGATCATCACCAAGGAAACTACTGGTGATAGAGTGCCATGCAGTGACTTACCTGCACTGAAATCGATCGCCTTACCTATTCTTGCAGCCACAAAGACAGCGTGGCATTATCGTGTTGCCAACGGACAGTATGCCTTTAGACGTGTACACCATGGCAAATTTCAGTAATAGGTTAGCGACCTATAACGTCTATGTCGTCTATAGGCCATGGTTGTATCCTATCATCTGGAGTCTCCCGTGATTGTACGCTGACTTACATACGTATCTTCTTGCGAAGCAGAGAGTATTGAGTGCTAAATCTCACGATCCTGGCTGGACAAACAAGTCGGTTTCGGAGACTCTTGAATCCTCTCTCGGATAATATCCGAGCGATCTGATCGTGGAATGTCAACCTAGGACTCCCCGTATACCTACATCCATCTACGTTCGCATTTCATATATGCTTTTTTTCATATTTAAGTATTATTTATATATATTTGACCACCTCGTTGGACGACAGTGTAGCTAGACTGACCAACCGCAGGGCTCGGATTCGATTCCCGATGGTGGCTGGCATTTGTGTGATTCACATTTAGATGTCTGCCTTTCCGCGTCTGGGTGTTTATTAAATTTATTCTGGTATTTATTTAAGTATTTCTTTGTACTAGAATCGTTGACTAACACCCATAACACAAGCATATAATTTGCTTACTTTGGGGTTAGATTCAATTTGTGTGATTTGTCCAGGGACTTATATTTACATTTAAACTATATTTAAACTTTGCCAATATTTCATCTGCCTTTCTTTCCACATGACCGAATCAGCGGATTTCTTTTAATCCAACTCTTTCTCGAATCTCACTGTTACGAATGAGGTCAGACAGCGTTACACCACAGACTTTCCGTAGCACTCTTATTGCTAGCTAACCTTTCAGATAAAGAATTAACCACAGAAAATGTGTAATAAGTATAGGTATTATTTATATTTTTTTTTGTAATTGACTTAAAAGAATAACAACAGGGTTGAGAAAATAATTATTACTTGCTTTTCTTTTTATTTCTTTCCGCATGTGCTTATAATAGTTACTGCAAGAAAAAATAAAACAGCTTAATTTAGATTAAAACGTCGATATTAAAAAAAAAACATCCATATTCCATTATTTAAAATTAGCTGTTACCCACGGCGTTGCCCACGAGTTAATGGTCCCACAGGAACATTTTTCGGGATGAAAACTATCCTTTGTCTTTATCCAAGTCACCCTTTGTGTGTACAAAATTTCATGAAAATCGGTTCAGCAGTTTTTGCATGAAAGAGTAACAGATAATCGTACAAACTTTCGCATTTATAATATTTGTTTGATTTTAGTCCATCTAGCAAGTAGCCATTAAAAACGAGAAATTTAAAACTTTGCGAGAATTGCTAAGCAAAAAATAAGTAAATATCGCAATAAATCTTCTAGCTTTTGTGACAAAAAACATTTAACAGTGATGAACTCATATAACTAAGAGATTATTTTTAATATTTATAACTTGTTTATTATAAATTCATGATGTCGCATAGACAATAAACTGCTCAAGCATTCTGTCATGAGACTAATATTATTAGCGGCCATTGGGACAAAAAATACAAAGCAATACAGAGCCCTGCATAATAATATTATTGTGACATAATATTCTGTTTTCACGGCGAAACGGATAAACTGATTTTAAGTCATTTTATCACATTAATAGATCAGACATCGGAGAAGAACATAGCTTCTTTTTTATACTGAACGGATACGGCATCAAAAAAATAAAGATTTTTTATTAATGGAATGTAACACATGACTTTTTGTCTCCCACCTCTTTGATCGAGAGGTTAGCGTACACGTCCAACTCAACCGACAAACCGCGAGGCTCATGTTCGATTCCCAACGCGAGCAGGCATATGTGCGATGAACATATATATGTCTGTATTTCTGTGTGTAGGCGTATTTGATAGAGTATTATATATAACTAGCTGACCCGGCAGGCGTTGTTCTGCTGTATTTTTAATGTGATTTTAATAAAAAAAATGTGACGAGTCACCCTTATCATTCAGGGGTATAAAAAATAAATTTAGGACGATTCTCAGACCTACTCAAGATGCTCACAAAATTTCATGAGAATCGGTCAAGCCGTTTCGGAGGAGTACGAGAACGAACATTGTGACACGCGAATTTTATATATAACTAGCTGATCCGGCAAACGTTGTTTTGCCATTAAACTAATTAAATGAGGATTGATCAGCTATCGACCCGGGATAAAAAAAATATTAAATTACTAAAATGACTATTAAAAAATAGGGGTTAGTAATAAAAGGGTAAAAATTTAGGGTTGTATGTCCTTTTACATACTGTATCATAAGAAAATAAAACCAAAAAATTTTGTCTGAAAATTACAAAAAAAAATTAGGGGTGGAACACCCAACATTTAGGGGGATGAAAAATAGATGTTGGCCGATTCTCAGACCTACTCAATATGCTCACAAAATTTCGTGAAAATCGGTCAAGCTGTTTCGGAGGAGTTCAAGTTCGAACCCCGTGACACGAGAATTTTATATATTAGATTAAGTTATTAGTAAATAAGTACATTTAAGTATTAATATGTAGTCCTTAACTAAAAAGCATATAATTTGCTTATTTTCAGTTTGGATTAAACTTATGTTATTTGCTAAATTTATGAGATTGGTATATTATTATTATTATTTATTAATGCTTCTAGGCAGATTAGCCGTAAGACTTTTACATGTGGCCTAAAATATCAGCTGTAATATAGTCACGCATCAGTAACATCTGTGCTGTCAATAGACAACGACTGCTTTTGACCATCAAAAAAATTGCTTGTTGATAACTCATAAAAATCAAGCAATCTAGTATTATAACATATGTAAAAGCTACCACATGCCAGTTTTTCGCGGGCATTTTTGATATTTTTGGCACATATTATTATACAAAAAATTATTAATGTTAAAGATAGTCATCAACGATTGGTTGTTTTGTATTTAAATGCCATTATGTATTAAATTACATTTATTTAAAATGTTAATTGATGCATTATACTCACAAAATCAGGAAATAATTTGAAATACAAATAAAAGTATTAACACTTTATTAAAGATAAGGAGGCAGCGTTTCAGTTAGTAAACACTACCTACATATTTTAAAATCAATATATTATGAGATATAATTTCAAAACAGTAAAACTGCATGAAACCAACTTAATTTTCTATATTATATCTTCTAAATAAACAGTGTTGGGTACTGTTGTGTTCCAAGATAGCACACTAAACCTTACACCTTGACCACAGGATAGTAACAGACAATAACATCTATGGTGTCTTAAGGTCACTGTTGTCACATTCCAACATGAGTGCTTGTTCGGTGACTAGAATTATACAGGGTTACTTTGAAAGGACTGGCCAAATTTACATATAAGGGGGTAAAGGCTTAAGTGTTAATGCATGTTAAATATTCTCGTCACCTTTTATTTACTTTAAGAAACATTCGTTTAAAACAGTCCACAAAAATGCTTCACTTGTTGTCACGTTACATCCTGCCTAGAATGAGTCATGACGTCACCAGCATGTAAACGCGACTTCAGTCAGTAGATACCAGTTTTATGCTTTATTTACGTCGTAACCATGCATCTTGTATTTCGCGTTGGACAAAAATTATATTTTTTTTTTATTTTTAAATACGTCATAGATCGGAATCAGAATCAGAATCAGAATAATCTTTATTGACTTGAACCATACAAGTGGTATTTGTGCGCGTCGACATTTTTATAAACTACCACCAGATCGGAATGGCGGCCTCATATTGAGAAAATCCGGCGAAAGAAACTCAGCGGTCTTGTCATTTTTCAATAACAATAGTTACAATATAAACTAGATCAAAAATACAAAAGCGTTATCGATTCTGAATCGTTTCTTAAATTTTGACTGGTACTTTGTCACCCTGTATATGATAACACTGTATAAATAACATAAGTTTGACCTAACCCCAGTAAGAATATTTTCTTTTTCTATGAGTATCAGTTACATAGTTTATATACTTCTTATCGTCGGTGGTTGCTGGAATTCCATTCTAGACACAATTTATTAATTTCACTAGTATATTCTATTTCATACTTCTTATTACTATATTTAAGCCAACTGGTTTTACTATTTCAGCATCATCAGGGCTATAACAGCAGAAGTTTATTTATTTTAAACAAAATCAAGTAACTGTCATCCTAATACAAACGATATTTAAATAAAAAATATTCAGTGATGACACTAGCCGACAAACCTGGGTTAACTGGGTTAACCTGGGTTTAAAAATATATTTTTCCCCAGTAATGGGGAAATTTTCCATTAATAAAGACTAGTTATGTTATTCGCTAAACTAAATTCAAAAATTAATAAATGTTTTCTCAATGTAATTTTTTTTTATGATATTGGAAGGCAAACAAGCAGATGGATTTCCTGATGGAATAAAATTCACGCCGCCTAGAGACACCAAAGGTGGTAATGGTGCGTTGCCAACCTGAGGCCAGGATGTTAGGCTTCCAGCAAAAGGAAGTTTACCGGCTACCTTATCCTCCGAACCGGAACACGTCATAACGTTCAATTTTTGGTTCCCATAGATAACGAGTACTTCCTACTATCAAGAAATCCGACAGCTTGTTACCAATGTCATAAAAGCAATAAGCATTTATTGTTTCAGTTGCTAGTGTTGCTAAAAAGTGAACCCGTTGATGTCTTTTCTTTGTTTCTTTTGACGGTGGACGTTTGAAACGTATTGGTTTTTTTGAAATTGGTATCCCATTATTTTTAGTTTTGAACATATTCACACCACACAGGTTGTAATATGAAGTCAAATAATTAGGCGCTTAGTTGTGAACACGCCAGGTTGTATCACGCATCAGTAACGTCTGTGCTGTCAATAGACAACTGTCTTTGACTATTAAAAAAATTGCTTGTTGATAACTCATAAAAATAAAGCAATCGAGTATTATAACATATGTAAAAGCTACCACATGCCAGTTATTCGTGGGCATTTTTGATATTTTTGGCACATATTATTAAACAAAAAACAATTAATGTCGAATTTAGTCATCTTAAGAATAAGTTTGACCCAACTTTTCAAATCTAAAGAAAAGTTCTACAGATTAATAGGATCAATTAAATAAAAAAACATCTACATGATTTTATCCCTGAAAGCGGTAGGCAGAGGTGTAACCTGGGCACCCATCATGACGTGTTCCGGTTTGGAGGGTAAGGTACTTAGCCCGTCAACTAACTTTTGCTGGAGGCCTAACACTCCGGCCTCAGGTTGGCAACGCACCATTACCACCTTTGGTGTCTCTAGGCGGCGTGAATTTCTTAACATCAGGAAAACCGTCTGCTTGTTTGCCTTCCAATATCATAAAAAAAATTCTCCAAATGGAAACAGATAGCCGTGGCTCATAGATGGAAAAAATCCATCTATGAGCCACGGCTATGTCGCTATCCTATTACTTGGGTGTTAGGCCAATTGTGTAAATCTACCGGTTACCCTAATTGTACCATTATCGAGCCATAAAAACGTAAGACAGTGGATTCCTATATGGATAAATTGCAGTACGACGTCCACCATTACACTACTACCACCATTATACCCTGTGGTCTAGCGGTTCAGTTGTTGGACTTGACTGCATGAGGTCCCGGGTTCGAATCCCGGTTCGGGCAACAAAAATAAAATTGGGTTTTTCCAATTTCCTAATAAGAAAAATTGCTCGGGATTGGATATGTGCCCGGTTGGCGATAGGCTTGCCACCTATCACATTGTGGGACTTAGTGTCTTCGGCTAGTCGTGGGTGCCCTGGTTGTGCTTCTGCCGAACTCTTCGGGGATATGGGCGCGTAGATACTTTTTTTTACCCTTGCTCGCCCCTTGGAAGCTGCGGGGTTGGAAAGCAGATGGTATTCTACACAAAGCCTCCTTGTTTATCCTACAATAGCATTAATAAAAATCACGACATCAAATTGGCAAAACATAATTAGCATCTGTGTATTCGGTTCCCTAAAACAGAAAAAAATAACACCAAGGTAAATCACAATTATCATTTTACAGTTAAAAATAGACGTACTAGAGTTCTGTTTTTTTTTTATTTATGATATTGGAAGGCAAACAAGCAGATGGATTTCCTGATGTTAAGAAATTCACGCTGCCTAGAGACACCAAAGGTGGTAATGGTGCGTTGCCAACCTGAGGCCGGGATGTTAGGCCTCGAGCAAAAGTAAGTTTACTGGCTACTTTACCCTCCGAACCGGAACACGTCATGACGTTATGGCGGCAGCAATAGGTAAGGCGGTGGTATCAATCCGGACGAGTCGCTGCTAAACTCTACCACCTAGGTAGTCAAAATATATTGCTAATATTGTTGCTAATATATTTTTAAATCCGACGGAAAACTGTCTGTGCCATCATAGCTTCTAAACGCAGTAACTGATATTGACACGGTTATTTTATTGGAAAAGTAACGTTATGAAAATGGTTCTGAGACATAATTTACAGATAAGTTTTGTCGGGGCTATAGTATCTTCACGCCCAGATTACCGAAGATGTAGGCAGAAGCACAACTAGGGCACCCACGTCTAGCCGCAAACACTAAGTCTCACAATGTGGTAAGTGACAAGCTAACCGGGCACATATCCCACCCTGGGTAACATTTTTTTTATGAGGAAATTAAAAAAAACATTTTTTTTTGCCTGACCCGGGAATCAAACCCGGAACCTCATGCAGTCAAGTCCAACATCTGAACTGCTAGACCATATAGGTGATTAGATTACAGGCGATTTCGGGGCTATGTACAATTTTTATTTTTTTCAATTTTAATTAGTGGTAAAAATAACAGAGGTTCCTATTCCTGCCACCATAACGTCATGATGTGTTCCGGTTCGGAGGGTAAGGTAGCCGGTAAAGTTACTTTTACTCGAGGCCTAATATACCGGCCTCAGGTTGGCTACGCACCATTACCACCTCTGGTGTCTCTAGGCGGTCTGAATTTTTTACCATCAGGAAATCCGTCTGCTTGTTTGCCTTCTAATATCATAAAAAAATAAAATAAGGAACAACATAGATACCGTTTTCAAAAATCCGCAGATCAACGCCCCACTCTTGAAAAGCGAAGGTTTTATTGCGTGGGAGCGCGCGCGCATGTCAGTCACGCATTCGCTGCCGCTAGCGTAGTCCGTGCCGCGCGACAACAGTTTTCCACCTTCGGAAAAATTGTGTCGCGACAGCCTCGGACTCAGGCGTATTCTCCCTGTCCTTGTGTCAGACTTTTCCCTAGAACTGACTGTGTTTCTTGCTGTGATGGATTATGTGTATGGCTTTTAAGTGTTTTCAAAGTGTTTTTCTCTACGGCAGTGCTCCTGGACCTCCTTTTTGCTGCTGAATCTGTCTAAACTGTAAGTTTGACCTTTTACAGTGTATTTGTAGGTGAAAATTAAACAGCTTATAACGTTTCCTTTTTTAGCTTAACATTCTCAGTCGATTTTTAATCCATTTCAAAATACCGTCAGTACACAAGGACGAGATAAGTTAAACTGTCCTTTTGCAATATATGATACTTGTAAATAATTCCGCGTTGTTTTAATTCATGTACGGAATTTAAGCTTGAATTATGTTAGTGTTAATTTCGTTTTAATTATAAGGAAATAAATGATTTCCGATAACGGCCTGCGGATTGTGTCACCGGGTTGTGCAAGGTGGTTATGCGAAATTTTGAGACTGAAAGTATTGTTGCGAAAGATCAACTGCCGAAATATTAGTAAGCAAATGATGAGTTGCTAATGTTCTTGAATATTTGACAACGTTTTGTTGCCACTGCTTTTGAGATTTAGCTAACATTTTAAATGCGAAAGTTTATGTGTTAACTAGGTATTTAGCTGGTGCAGAGACTTAATGAAATCGGTCATAATATTGATTACTTCGAGTGCTCAAAACTTTGAACATGACAAATAAATAGACAATAATAAATTAATAACAAATATAACATATAAAAATATCAAAAGCAAATGTAAAATTTACGTAAATTACAAAAAAAAACATAGTATACGTAGCTGAGTGTTTCCAGATTAAATATTTTAAAGAAAGGGAAATGACGTGAGTTATAATTATAATGACAATTTGAAATCGTTATTAAAACATTTATGTCATAATTTTCTAAAATATTATGTTATAAACATTAATATTACAACTATTATCATTGTTAAAATACTTTCTTTGCTTGCTCTACTTTCACAGTTTTATTTGATGTAAATAAAATACTTTTTGTATTAAACTCGATGTGGATGTTTTGTTTTTTCTTGTGGCAGAATAAAAGAGAAAATGTTTTTGAAAAAAATATAAAAAAAATAATATTTGTGGAATAAAATTATAGTCATATTCTATGAACACTAGTTTTTTTAATAACATTACTTTGTGCGATAGTTAAATAAAAGCATATAAAAATAAATTATTTTATTAATATTTTTGAAAAAAAGAAATAACACAAACTTTCAAAAAACTTTAAAATTCTTCAAAACAAAAATTTAAACTGTCTGTTCGTAGTAATATGGGCAGCATTTGTTGTGTAAGGGTTTATATAAAACTATCTCTTACGTGAACTGTTGTTTGTATACAGCTAATACTTTAATAACCGACCAATTTGGAAATAATACTTCACGCATAAAGTTATGTAACTAAAAATGTCATGTAAAATGATAGTTTTAATTTATGGTAAGAGAAAAGCTAAAACGAAAATATTAAAACACAAGTAATAAAGTCAAGGGTATTAAAGTTATGTAAGAATTGGCCGTAACTCTATTGTTAGCTATTTTTTATTTCAAATATTTCTTAACTAGCAGTTTCACGCAGCTTCGCCTGCGTAACTTGGTTTCTACTACACCGATTTTGATGAAACAAAGTCTATGTCCCTTGGGGATAATGTAGCATTCTAAAGGTGCAAGAATTCTTGATTTCGGTTAAGTAGTTTCGGAGCCTATTAATTTCAAACAAACAAAAACCAAATCTTTCCTCTTTATAATATTAGTATATATAGATAACAAAAGATAATTTAAAGATTTTGAAACATTGGGCATGGCAATACTTTGATTCCAGTATCAGTAGGAAAGCAATTTAAGGCATTGTCTAACATATTTAACGAGAGAGGTTGTGTTCCCTTAAACCATGAACATTACAAGTAACGTTGGTAGTTGTTTTAAAACTACCGTTACAAAATAGATACAAAATCCTATTTCAAAGTTAGAGAAGTTCCTGGTTCGCACATATTCTAGTAACTTAAGCCATTATGTGACTGTAATTTTTTTGTGAATTTCATGGTATCATTGCTTTTTTTGCAAAAAGTCTTTGGATAAGACTTTTGTAAAACAACATGAGGTCTATGTGTATTTAAGCCATTTTATAATTGCTAAATTTTTTTGAGAATTTTGAGAACTTTCGAAAAGGGCTCTGTGAGATAACATATGTTTTTTGACCAAGTGATCAGATTGTTACAACCAGGTTGTCTAATCATATTTTCTTTGTCGTATTTTGTTTTGGAAATGTGGGTAGCCGTTACTTTCAAAAGAAACTCAGTCTTAATTTGGCAATTAGAGTGCAAAAATCTTTCATCTCTTTCAGTATAGTGAGGCAGCTACCTTGGAATTTGCAACATAAAACCGCATGCATTGCACTTATACAGGCTCTTTCATTTTTAATTCACTCAAAGCTGCATATGTCAATAACGCATGCAAAAAAAGTAAATGTAGTATAAATAATAAAGTCCTACACTGTCATTTTTAAATATCCTATATTTTGCCAAACTGCAAATTTTATGAAAACGTAGTCTAAAGAAATTAATCTCTGTAATTAATTTTTTTTGATATTTTTTTAAATTGTCGCAAGTAGAGTCGCATGAGACTGTCAGTCGTTTATAAGCTGTGCAAGTTACAACATAGAGTGATTTGATAACTGAGATAAGTCGAGTTTAATACGAGTGTGTGACATTCCACAGAGTAAATTAATTATTGTAATAAAATCTTATCTGCTGATTGAAATTCAAAGCGATAGTATGGACACTTTTTATACATTAGACATTATATTAATATAATTGTTATCAAGTGTCTACGGGGAGTTTTGGCGCCATCGAGAGAAAAGATGGTCGAAGTTTTTTTTCATAATTATTGAATTTCGTGTTAATATTGAATGAAATTAGTCAATTTTGGTGGCATTTTGTACAATTTTGTTCAGTGAAAGTGCACAAATGAAATAATCATGAAG
>NJDC01011844.1:11036-23018 GCA_002245475.1 Calephelis virginiensis | reverse complement strand
GAGAGAAAAGATGGTCGAAGTTTTTTTCATAATTATTGAATTTCGTGTTAATATTGAATGAAATTAGTCAATTTTGGTGGCATTTTGTACAATTTTGTTCAGTGAAAGTGCACAAATGAAATAATCATGAAGAAATTAGCGTATCGTATATTTCCTTGTTGCTGCCAAATCTCATTACATGAGCTTGTGTAAAAAGGCCACCGTTTTACCCAAGAGCCTGACATGACTTACTGACGACTTATGACTGATGACTAATTAAAATTAATTGAAATTGGTATAAAATTTGATGCAAATTACTACTTGACTAATGGCTAAATACTAATGTGAAGGCCAAAACCTAAAGAAAGAAGAAGAAGAAGTGTCTACGGAACTAGTTTTCGCCCTCGGCTATGTTCACACGGAACTGTTTTGTTGTATGAAGCTATTGTTTCCAACTTCAAAGATTTTTGAATTTCGCACTTTTTCCAAATGAACTTAATGTACAGAGTTTAGTTGTCTGCAGATTTTTGCAGGTTAGTGATCGACCGAAAGTTTCGGTTTCCGCTAGTTTCATTCAGAAATCTAGTTTCGGCTTCAGTTTCGGTTTCGGTCAGTAATGAACCGAAATTTTCGGCCACGCCCAAACTATTGTGCTCGTGAATTTTTGTTTGTCGTTCGACGAATATAACTTCAAGTTATCTATGTAACTGGCTGTAGCAAAAGTAAATTTTAATTTTACTGTTCTTAGTTTTTCAAATAGGCACGACAAGAACCAATTTGTCGCAATCTTAATATTTCGCAATGTGTAAATTATAAAAAAAATAAAACACTTTAAAGCAATTTTTTTAACATAAATTTTGCACTAACCAAAGGCGTTCAATAAATTTACACAAGGTGAAATTGCAAAAAGTTTTTTGACTCATTAAAATATTTAATATCAAAATAATTTAAATGTCGAACATATACTAATTAGCAATCACTGAAAAAAAGTGTCAACCGCTATTAGCCGAAGTTAATGATCGAAAAAAATAAAATTTCGTAACGAACCAACGTGTTTTTTAAAGACTGCTTAATAAATAAATGTTATAAATGGAGTAGAACCACTTTAAGACACAAAACTATCAATAATTTGTTAATAAGTAATTTACTTTTCAAATTATTTAGAGATAAACAAACAAATGCGAATGTTTGTAAATTTTGTACAATACGAAATTTAAAAAATAAGATCTTTATATCGCCTTTATGGTCTAGCGGGCCGGCGTCGGACTTGATTTTTTGAGGTCCCGGGTTCGATCCCCGAACAAAAAAAGGAAAATGTGTATTTTTAATTTTCTATTAAAAATAATGATGCCCGGGATTAGTTATATTTATATATGTTAAAGTGGACAATCAAACTGTCTATTTGATTGTCCACTTTAACACAATTTACAAGTATCAGATTTTAAATTTACTGGGATTGCATATTTCCAATTTTCATACCATTATGGCTCCTCGGGCTTACAAATTTATAGTCATCTCTGAATACTGTTTCAGGACTGATGAGCGTAATGATATGATTTATCGCAATGACAAATTTTTTGTTTTTCTTAAATTACATGCTTTTTTTGTAGAACTTCAATCATTATAAAACATGACAAACAAATTTAACTAAGGATTAGTCAAATTTCAAAAAGTAATCCTCTTATCCTCCATACGTAATATAGATTATTTATTTAAAAAGTAAGGTATCTTCACGCCCATATCCCTAAAGAGGTAGGCAGAGGCACAACCAGGGCACCCACGTCTAGCCGAAGACACTAAGTCCCACAATGTGATAGGTGGCAAGCCTATCGTCAACCGGGCGCATATCCAATCCCGAGCAACATTTTTTTATTAGAAAATTGGAAATCCCAAATTTTATTTTTGTTGCCCGACCTGGGATTCGAAACCGGGATCTCGTGCAGTCAATTCCAACACCTGAACCGCTAGACTACAAAGGCGATTATTATTTATTAACAACATTATTAATAACAATATTCGTTATATCTTTTATACATACAAAATCAGTTCCTTATGCAAGTTTCTTTTAAATTACTATGTCTGTGTATAATAATTGAATAATAATTGAAACTTCCTGTTTAATTATAACATTAACTACATCGCCTTATTCCTCCTGCCATATTTCAGGGCTTGCCATTGTCGTGTTCCGGTTTGGGTTGGGTCGCTGATAAATTGGCGGAAGAGTTAGCATTCGTCCTTCGAAGCAGTATTGTTAACGACTGACATAGTATAATGCCAATTTCACACAAATTCTTATAAAATTAAGAAACGAAATCCAAGAGACTTCCACGTTAGACTTAGCACCCCTGTCACAGGACAGGGACGCACCTATAAAATCCATGCTGTATCTATGATGTGTATGGTCTACGGGAAGGACCATAAGTAGAGCCTTGTGCATGTTCGTTAACTTATTCCATAAATAAACCGCCTCTGGACCTAAACCGTAAGTTATATATTAGTTTTTTTTTCAATACTTAAACTTTCTTCGTCAATAGCCATGTTTAAAATCATCCTGGGCTAGGCTGATTTTATTAAAAAAAAAAGAAAAAAAAATCCAGTTGCCTAACCCGGGAATCGAACCTAGAACCTCATATACCTAGTCAACGCCAAAATCGGATCACTAGACTATAGTGGCAATAAAAAAATCACTCGGCTACTTAAGAGCACTTTAAGGAAAATTTTAAAGGAGTGAAAAAGTTATAGCAATATAATGTTGTAAACGTCTATATTTAGAAGAGTTTGTCGTCAATAATAATTATAAAATCAATTCAGAAACCGGCCCCTCGATAAACCAGTAACGCAACCTTTGAACTATAAAGGTCCAATATACTAGCATTGTGTTTCAATTCGTTATTTTATCTAGAGTTTCTGTTAATTGACTTTTTTGCAACCTATTTGAATAGTTTAGTGCCATTCTGTGGATAACACAGATAATATACTAAAAATTGTCCACTTGGATAAAATGATTTTAATGTTAGACCTTTACGAGATGCTTGTTTCTTTGAATTAAATTGCATGAAAAAAAAATCGATAGGCAGTCCCAACCGCATCATATCAAAAAAATTTTTTTTTGAATTTTTGTTCCTTACATAAACAACGAAAATTTTGTATATAAGAACGTAATATTAAAGTGACTGCCTCATATTTGTTTGCTTCATTTTATAAAAAAATCTATTTCTACTTTGACTGGATTTCTACCCTCAACTTCACTCGCATTATATTTATTTGTATAAATTATTCGTTTCTCTTAATTTTTAAATATAATTTAATACACCATTTATGATATGTTTTAATAGTCATCATCGTTATTTATTTTAGTTACTTACTTAATTAGCAATTAAGAACTATAAAAATCATATATCTAAACATATGAATAGAGCATTCTGACTTTACTTTATTGGTTAAAAACTAAATAACTAAATTTTTGATATTTATAATGCGCATAAATAAACGTACATATGCAAATTATGAAAGCTTCATTACTTTAGAAGCATGAATTGTTATTAACCTTAAATACCTATTAAAATAGTATTAATTCAATTGACTAGCTTACATTTAAAAGACAGCAAATCAATCTTCGAGTGTGAAAAATGCTATTTCTTTATTTAGATATTTAGATGAAAGTATGAAATTGGAAATAACCAATACTATCACTAAAAATATGTGTTTCAAAAATCCTGTTTGATTTAAATTGTGATGCTAGACTATGCTTTTAAAAAATATCAATTTATATTATTATACGTAATCATCATAAAGACTTGTTTTTATTTCGCTTGACATTAAGACAATCGAATTTAATTTTTAGTTTTTTTACAGTCTCCAGTATGTCTACAATCGATATCATAAGGTAACAGGTTTACGACCCTCATTTAATTTTAATTTAATGCTAGATGGTCGCCCGTTGGTCGAAATTCGGCCATAGTAAATTTCAATATCTTGTTGATAAGAACGCCATCTTAATGTTTCAAGACCAACTACTTTGTTTCTAAACTTTTTAGTGCGCCATCTGTGATCTTTTATCGTTAGTCAAATTTTGCAATAAGAAGGGAAAGTCGTTTGATATTCAGGAAAAGTAACTTAATGTGAATTCTAAATTGAAAACTAACAACAAAAAGTTTGAGTTTCTCATTTCACGCGTAAGAACACTTTACTTGCTAGAAATTGTTCTCAATGTAATTTATTTCACCAGTGGTCGTCTATTGGTCGAAATTCGACCATAATAAATTTTAATATCTTGTTGATAACAACGCCGTCTTCATTTCTCAAGATCAACTACTTTGTTTCCAAACTTTTTGGTGCGCCATCTGTGATCTTTGATCGTTATCATCAATATATTTGTTTGTGTGTGTCAAATGCATGGTAGTGTGGGTAATGTTTGATTTATTGATTTAATGTACTTTATAAGCATTATTATTGAAAACTATTAGTGTTCTGCACTTCTCCTACACATAAACTATAAGTGTGCCAAATTTTATGCTAATATATAGATAACCGTTAAAGGTTTATAGGCGGTTTTTAGCCACCTATGGTTGTGGTGTGTTGCCGATCCAAGGCTAAGATGTTAAGCTTCTATCGTAAGTATAATACTCTACAACCAAGTTGGAACACAACAGTTTCGAGCACTGACGTCATGACATTAATCTATCAAACTGGGTTGATCGTTGCGATACCCTAGTCATAAACATGCTGTTTGAGACAAACAAACCGTCACGTCGCGATGTACGCTCTTGCCATATACTTGGTATGAAAGCCATAATAAATATATGGTTATTGGTAAGGTCGTTGGTACAAAGATATTTCTAGTTATAATATTAGTCTTTTGGTTTAATTTATTTTAATACGTAAACCTGAGTATTTAAAAAGGCAGATATTACATAATTTAAATTAAAATAAATATAAATAACTAATAAAATACCTTAAAAATGACAGCTATTAACATTTGAACACGGGAAACAAGCGGGTCTTAAGGTACCGTGACATTTGGCACTCTATTAAGACTCTCTGTCTACTATGCAAGGGACTTTACGTAAAGATATGTATGTGCCAAATTTCAACTAATGAAATTTAAACTAAAGAATTGCACCTTAAGAAATTGGAAAACATTTTTCTTCAAGTCCATTTCCGCGAAATACTTTTAAACATAGCACTCATATATTAAGTAATAAGTTATCAGTTAATTACCTCTTTAGATCACGTCTCATTAGGTATGATGTAACATAAACCAAACACTCGGAATCCGCTTGACAGCTGACGTCTAAGTTCAATATTTGATTATCGATCATGAACGTGCTTATGGCTAAAAACTCACGGAGCGGTTTTTACCCGCGCCCGCCGCGGTCGTGTAACTGCGGTTTTATTTCAAAACTTACGAGACCAGTAATTTGTGCGGTCACAAAGCTCTCGCGGTTGAAATCATCGCCCGTAAACTTGTAGAAGTCTACCGGCGCGGCGGGCGGCCGATGCTACGGAAACAGCAAATAACCGCGGTTGCTGGGGCTGTAAAACGCGTCGTGAAATGTGCTCTTATTTTTGCATATAAATCTACGTTCTGCAGAAGCCGCGGGCCCGCAAACGCAGCGGGTGCGGGTGAAAACCGCGCCGTGAGTTCTTAGCTATAATCCTTTCGTGTTAGTTCAATTCGCGTTTATACGTTTGCAGTTTAAAAAAGATATTAGAAATGGAGACGGTTTTTAAACGACTCCAAAAATCTAGGAGGTATTTAATTCGACCGCATGCCTTTTTTGTATGTTACGCGATTAATCGGCCAATAGATTTTGACGGTTCGTTTTTAGAAACATAGTTCATGATTCCGAGATGGTCTCATATTAATTTCATCATGATACGTCTAGTTATTTTTGAGTTATACTTAACAATGCGTATTGATATCATTGAAATCAATGAAAATGTATGCATTATTAAGTGTAACAAAAGTATACTAGTATAGTGTTAATAAAATTTATGTGGCACTATTTCGGAATAATTTGTTATCTTTTGAAAAAAACATTATTTAATCGCGACGTAATAAAATAGTTGGAGTCAGATTTTATAGTTTTACTAAGCTGTATAATATAAACATATAGACATACATATCGAAATAGTTTGAATGAATAACCAGACCCACGAATAAACATCTTCTTCAGTTAGTTAATATATGTTGATCGTTGCAAACATTTCGACTAACAAGGAAACCAATGTATAATAGAACTACTTCTTAAATTATGCGCTTCTACTTTACACTTTTTATACTTCATACTTTTATAAATTGGCTGACCCAATCTAAATTTAAGCAAAATGATTAATTATGTAATAACAGCTCCAGATGATATTTTTAAAATACATTCGGATTTCTGAAGCTTGATTGATTCGGATAGCCGAAGCGCATAATTTAAACAGTACTAATATAAGTATATAAAGTAAGTAGAGAAATCGTTTAGTATTTTAAAATACTAAGAATCCATAACTTGTTCTTTGATGTTTTTGATATAACATAATAATGCGTCATTGCGTTTCTGGTTTTTAAAAATCAAACTAAAATGGCCACATGTTTAAAGTTCACATTTTCCGTTGTAAAGATAAAATGACCGTTTGCTGGTCGGTATATAAAAAAATCACGTATAAGTGATTATTCAATATTGAGTCACAGACCGAGGAACTAGTAAAACAAGATCGTTTTTTATGTGAGATTGTGACAGACCGATTTATTCGTAAGCCCCATGTTATTGTGGTCATCTCTACTATAACGAACGAGACTTTATATATTAATGTATAATGTGCATTAAAAAAAGATTAAAACGTGTTGGTCCAGGCTCCTTTGCGGAATAGACCATCGGCCTTCGTGTGCCAGGCAGCTCGTAAAAGACGAACATAGGCTACCGTCAGTAACACCGTGAATTGGTACTAATGCCTTACCTATTCCTGACACCAAAACGTCTGCGCTTGCCCCCTGACGTGTACCGGTTCTTAGGGTTAGGTAGCCGGTTAATTTACTTTTACTCGAGGCCTAACATTCTAGCCTAAGGTTGGCAACACACCATTACCACTTATGGTGTCTCTAGGCGGTGTTACTTACTATCAGGAAATCGTCTGTTTGTTTGCCTTCCAATATCATAAAAAAAAACTAAAAATAGCAAAACACATTTTCAGCATTTTTAACACCGGACGAAAAAAGAGGCATGTGTATGTTTATATATTTGACGCGTCTTTTTGTATGTAAGTATCTGTCTGTGGCATCATAACTTTTGTCATAGGCCAATTTCACTAGTATTTTTTTTTAATTCATTAGTTTAAATAACTTTCATCAGTTATCAGTATTCAGTACCGATTTTGTATAATAGAGCTTAAATGATTCAAGATTGTCATAAGTCGTCATAATCAGTCATGTCTGGGTCTAA
Organism: Calephelis virginiensis; assembly: GCA_002245475.1. Lineage (NCBI taxonomy): Eukaryota > Metazoa > Arthropoda > Insecta > Lepidoptera > Riodinidae > Calephelis > Calephelis virginiensis. Next base: position 15,609 of record NJDC01011844.1, on the reverse strand, counting down.
GGCAAAGCATTGGCACATTTTTTGCTTTAAATGTCAAATATTTTTACCAAACATCATAGTTATATCATGACAAAAAAATATACTTTTTGTAGATACTCGTACTTATTCCATTTGCTTATGATTTTTTAATTAGATTGGCCACTTACGAGTACGTTACTGGTTTGATGACAATACTATTTTTTAATACGAATGATCTAGGTATACTACTACTGACTACGTTTTATTAAAAGATTTGAAATCTACAATGCACAATTTAAAAGCAATCTTTGTTGATGACTTTACGTTTTACGTGTAATTAGTAGGTAATAATTAATTACTCTTGGTTTATGATGTATTCGTAAACATGTATAATCTGAAATAACACTTTCTAATAATAGGTAGTAAACATAAACTTTAAATTTTTAATTAGACAATTCATGCTCCTTTTATGTTTTTATAAGATGCCCATTACATGGTAGGCATGGTAGGTAACCATAGATTTAACATTCTATATATTCTATGGTTTTACCAGTTAGTCAAAGAGTATAATAATATACCTACACAGAACAAGAGGGCCCTCTCTCACCAAAACGTGGAATGCGTTAACTAGCGCTCCAAGCGTATTTTAGTGGAAATAATTTAGCGATGTGAGTGTAAGCAAACATGCATGCCTATTATTGTCTCGTATAGAAATGTAAAGTATATGCACTCAGTGAATCACGTTTGAATGACCGTTAACAAAACCTATGACACCTTTCTAACCATACAAATAGGAATACGTATTTTTAACCATAGAAATAGGAATTAGAGGTCAACAGAGTAAAATTTTATTATGTTTCTATTGCCAAATGCTGTTGGCTGTATTTGTCAGACTCGGAAAGCTGTAAACCAGCGTTGAGGTAGAATAAGCCTCAACAAATACTGAGCTTTTCCTTGGTGGACTCATGTTACCACACTCTGTTTCTATATCTTATAATTTTTTTTTGTACTTTATTTCAGTTCCTTAGTTTAGGGTTGGGTTAGATTTCTAGTTGTACATTTTTTTGTTACTAATTTGTAGCAAGTTTTAGTCTGTCAATAAATGTTTTTTTTTTCTTCCTTCCTTTTTTTACGATGTTTTGGTGTTGGTTTTACCATAGTCACTAAATAACGGTAGCAGTAGACACTCCGCCAATCAATTCACTGACTGACGTGTAATAAAACAAAAATATATGAGGTTCATGTGATCAACTGTTGGCATAGTCATATTTTTTTATGACATTGGAAGGCAAACAAGCAGACGGATTTCCTGATGGCAAGAAATTCCCGCCGCGTAGAGACACCAAAGGTGGTGATGGTGCGTTGACAACCAGAGGCCGGGATGTTAGGCCTGGAGCAAAAGTAAGTTTACTAGCTACCTTACCTTCCGAACGGAAATACGTCATGTCGTTATGGCGGCATGAATAGGTAAGGCGGCAGTACCAATTCGGGTGAGTCGTTGCGAAACTCTACCAGCTAGTCAGATGTCACTGTGTTAGTGACGGCAAGCCTGTGCTCGCCTTTTACGAGCTGCCTGGCACAGGAAGGCATATAATCTATTCTACAAAGGAGCCCGGACCAATACGGGGTAATTGTAAAATCTTGAAACTGCTGTCTGTGCGTAAAGATATTTCAGAAAATTGGGATAGGTGACACTGACATTTTTAAATCCAAAACATTTTTTCAAACTGCTGGACGAAAATGCCATTGAAATTATGATTGCTTCATGAAGCTGTATTATTACTGGAGGTTGCACTCCTAATAAACACCCGATGTCTTTTCCAAATGTAATGTTACTCACTCACTCTAATGTAATGTTAATTAACAAAATCATAAAGAAAAAGAGGTTAGTACAAGGTCTGTGTTTGCCGTTGACTTTGCAGTTGTGTTTAAAATTACGGAACTTTCCAATTTCAAAATTACAACCACCAATATCTCATACCTTTTTCCTTCCGGAAATCTTATTTCCCTTTCAACATAATAAAAATATCCTTGCCCATATTTATAAGGGTTTTAGTTTCCAAAAATAAACTTACACAAAAGCCTCAACTGCTGTTTACAACCACCATTATCATGTGTTTTTTATCCATTGAAAACCTTTCTGCCTTTCAATACTTTTGAAATATACCCGTCCATATTTATTAGATTTAAGATTACCTGTAATAAGTCCACGGCCACCAGAATCAAGGTACAAAATAATGCTATGCCTCAGCCACCTTTCTCCAGCTGTGATTTGATTTGTAAATTGCTCACTTAATAACTGTGGTAAGGCTGTGAAGGTTACACATAAACCTGTGAATTGGATTTCTAATGTAAAAATTGAGCAAACTACTAAGAAGATGTAAATCTATTGATTGAAAAGAAACCTATCTGTACTTAGCAGGTATTTTACAAAAAAAAAAAGATTTAATAGTTACTATATCTGAATTCAATATTTAAATTTCAAACCGTTAAATTTTGAATTATGTATGTGACTATGATTCGCCTGTTTACTTATTTTTTGTAAAACCACTTTATGAGTGAAAAATAAAAAAAAACTCGATAACCTCTTCAAAGTGCACAAATTACATTATTATCTATGGTGTTTATAGGTGTCAGTTATACCATGCATCGAGCCACCAGTTTCTTTGCTTTCCTCAACATAAAATGTGAAGATTTAACAGTACAAAACTGATAACCTCATTTCTAAAGTAGGCTATAAATTCCCAACAATATAAAGGTTAGTGTTGTTCTACTACTGTTATTGAATACTGTTTGAGACATAAACTCATTGTGTAACCTGGGACTAACCAGATATTTACGACAATACCGTTGCATCCATAAAATTCACTTATATTATCGTCCTTAAATGATGCCTCCGAACTTCTGAAGTATAAATTACAAAAGTAACGGAATCCTCTTTTGCACATATTCAACATTTTAACTGACCATAAACCATGGTCCAACTGTCATATATATTAGTATTTGAGTCACTTTGGTTATTTAATTAAAATGTGACACAAATATAAAATTTTTATTGTTATGTGTAAGATATAATCATATATATTATTATTCCAGAAGCTACATGTTCCTTTCATTATTGCAATGATTGCCTGAAACGCCACCTGACGCAAATCTTACTGTTTTTAGTGTAAAGAGCTTAATAATGATATAGTTTTTAACAAGTAAATTAAGATTCATTAGTGTATTTTTATCCACTTAAATATATTGGTGAGCAATAAAGTATTAATTAATTAATAATCATTCAGTCATTTATATAGTTAATAATTCCATAAGTGATTTATTTATTCAATTATTAATTTTTAATTACTATATAAGGAACATTACTTTTAATAAGTCACAAAACATACCAAGCTCTTCGTACGATTTCGCATGCGTTTTTTTCTAAATTTAGTTTAAACGTTCCCTAAATATTGGGTGTTGTTTAAAAACGTCTGTAATAGAGATAAATTCACATTTATATCATTTATATTTTTACTTGTGTTACTGTTTTATGTACAATAAAGAATAAGTAAATAAATACAACTTTTACAACACTTACCTTGAATTGAAACTTTATATTTTTGTAAAAAAATTGGTTTGGATTAGTACCAACATGACACTACGGTAAATATTTTTGTACAAAATATTATGAAACCATAAATTGAGCTGTATTCCTATCTTTCAGGTTTTTTGCAAATCTAATCAAAATCAGTTAAGTAGCTTAGGAGTCGATCGCGTACAAACAACGTGACTCCCTAATTGTATAAATTAAGAATATATGCATTAAGAGAGTCCTTGATCTTTAATTATAATTATACTCACATTTTTTTGTAAAAATCAGTAGTCTAATTGACATTTCATAAATATTAGGAGTATCTTCACGCCCATATCCCCGAAGAGGTCCTCTGCCTACCTCTTCGGGCACAACCAGGGCACCCACGACTAGCCGAAGACACTAAGTCCCACAATGTCAAGCCAACCAAGCACATATCCTATCCCGGGTAATGTTATTTTTGTTAGAAAATGGAAAATACATATCTTTTATTTTTTTTGTTGCCTGACCCGGGGATCGAAACGGGTAAACTCAGGAAATCAAGTCCGACGCCGGACCGCTACACCACAATGTTATTTTTTTTTTGTATTTTTTTTATGTTATTGGAAGGCAAACAAGCAGACGGATTTCCTAATGGTCTTACCATTACCATTCAAGCCGCCTAGAGACACTAAAGGTGGTAATGGTGCGTTGCCAACCTGAGGCTGGGATGTTAGGCCTCGAGCAAAAGTAAGTTTACTGGCTACCTTACCCTCCAAACCGGAACAAGTCATGACGTTATGGTGGCAGGAATATGTAAGTTTTGGATTTGATATGAGGTTCAAGTTTACGATTGGCGGTAAAATTAGTTAGTTCCAGGCTGGTAACGTAACCATAAACAAATAAAAAGAAATCGTCCATCCACTATCAAAACCAACAAGTTATTCCTGGTAATAGGAATAGGTGTTGCAGTGGAACTAATCTGGGAATCTGCTGCAAAGCTCTACCACCTGATGGTGACTACAATTGTAGAATAATTCTTAAACCTAAATTTGTAGACAA